>JAURVB010012792.1:0-13569 GCA_033002965.1 Piper betle
ATGCACCCTCTATATGTTCTACGGGGCATGCCATACTATCTAACACTCCTATGGCCGACGATATCCATAGGAATGCCTCCTCAGCATCCAACTTCCCAAAGAGAAGGTCGTCCGCCATTCTTCACGAACCTCTGCATACTCTGCCACATTTCCAAATCCGCCATTTCTTCAAGAAAGATTTTCTTTGCACCTCACCATCCACGGCTGGTCTCTTCTCTGCTCTAGCCACTGATAGAGCTATCTGTCTGAGCTCTCTCCTAAATTCCTCCTGATTCTGCTGCATTTGCATCTGAACCTCAACTAGCCTAGCTATCGCAGCATCCCTTTCCTGTCGACTACTCCCACTGCGGTGACTGTCGCGTCGACTGTCTCGGCGATGGCTCTCCGTACGACGACTAGCTGATACCGGTACACTCGTCTCTGCTGGTGGCATGGTGGTCCTAGGTCGACTGGAAGCTGTGTCACTGTGACCATGGTCGGGACTATCCTGTCTGACTACTGGAGGCGATGGGGTCCTGATCTGCGTCCGACGGGTCTGTGTCACCATCCTGTTTGTGTACCCTACTCTAATCTACTCACCCTGTCACACCACTGTTAGGTAAGAAAATCTGTGAACAAAAACATAAAGACAGAAAAATACCTGTCGGTACAGCTCGGAGCAGCTTCGGCACACATGTAACCTGTAATGCATCTACCATCTTAATCAACCAAGGGTTAGCTCTGATACCACTGTTGGTATCAGAGAACATATGCCAAGAGTTGGCTCTGATACCACTGCTGTAACACCCCGTTTCGGCTCACCCGTGAACCGACCCGGAAATGTCACCGGCGACCGAACCGTTCGTTAATCTACTAGATTCGGTTAAGCCGACCCGGATCTACTCTCGGCGTCTCAAGATGGAGATGCAAATATGAAATGCATGAATGGGAACGATTGGGTTCTAACGCGAGTCCTACATGCATGCTATGATGTACAAGCAAAATAAGACAAAACAACAAATGAGAAACCAAAAGAAAATATATACTATTTTATGAAAATACGATAACACATAACAATCTACCATGACATTAAATCATTATCTCATTCGTTTTTACCTGAGCCGAGTCTGAACTCCAAGGCTCCCTACTCATTCATATTTATCAGTTCGTTTCATAACAAGTAATTCATTCAAGCAAACACATCAAAATTATCATTTACATAACAATAACACACCATCATTATACATACGTTACACGCGGCAGGTACATGTGTGCGCGGTTCCGTGCTGCTCCTCCGCAGTCCCGACAGCTTTCATCGCTCGCATTCCTCACCTACATATATATAGAAAAACCGTCAGTAACGAGTGTTACCGGCCCGGAAAATAACTAATATCAATCTGGCACAGGAGAGCAAACTCTCCTGTTGAATCAAAACCATATACTTCCTCAAGAACTCTCATCAGGGCACATACGGGAGCCGTCGCCGTCGGGCCGTCGCCCTCGGGTCGACAGCGTCCCCCTTTCTTTCTCATTCTCATACCTTGGCCATTTCTCTATCGCTTCTCGCATCAAATTTCATTCCTTACCGCCCTCTGCACCTTCCATATTACTCCTGGCCTTGAGCACAAAGGCCGAGCACTCTCAGGCAGTCGCCTTCAGTACCCTTTGAACCACAAGTCTAGACATGCGCTGCATTGCAGTACCCGTAAACCTCCACACTTCTCCGGGTTTGAGGAACTCAAAGGTGGAGTTGTCCGGATCCTTCGGGAACGAAGTGGGTTCTCCCCAGCTCCAGAGCCCGCTCTTCCGAGCACACGCCCTATCTGAAGACGTGGCCGCAAGTACCCCTCATCCCATCTCTCACCGAAAACACGAAAACTATACATATATAGGCCTGGGTTGGGATTTATACAATAGGCCCGAAGGCATCGTGAGCTGGATCTGAAGTTCGAAAACAAACTCGAGGGATCTCATCCTCGAGGGTTATTAATCCGAAATAAAACTGTTGGCTAAATGGCCCGAGTTAAGTGGGATCCGATAAAACGCCACTTAACTCGTCCTGCACATGATAAATCAAATATACAATAGAGTAGCGTAAAACAGAGAACGAGTCCTAAACGGACCTGGTAGAAGCTCCAAACGGGTCCACGCGCCTAGGCGGCGAGCTCCTACACCGTACCTACACAATCAGGCTAAAAACTAACGCCCGCATGATGAATCACACATCCTATAGCATGCACACACAATCAACACAATCACGCATCAATCATCACACATCAACCTATATCAATTCTAGCAAGTCTACTTAGGCTAGTTTGCATTAGATCATGATCATTACCTAGTTACCCTAATTAGTTTCTTAGTCTCCATTTTTAACACCACTCAATCAAACAAATTTCATATTTTATCCTTAATCAAATCTACATTTATATATATTATTATAACACACAATTCACCAATCCTAGCATGCAATTCTAATAAGCAATACTTTCAAATAATTAAGTTAAAATAAATTATACCTCGCGTCGTCGAAAATCGGCGACGGTTAGGGTTTCCGTTTCGTGGCTCGAAACTCGAATTCGGCACCTAGCGGCGTCCGAAGTCCGATCAGATTGGACCGGGTGCGTTCGGCGGATGATCCGGCGAATTTCCCACGAATCCAATTTTCGGCGGTTCCGGCGGTTTTCCGGCGAGTGTCGGCGGTTTTCAGCGGATTCCGGCAGTTTTCCGGCGATGATTCGGGACGGGGCAATCAGGGGGTCTATCGGCACCAGCTCGACGAGCTTGGTCCAATGGTGGTGTCAAACAGGGTAGCCGAGGCGGCGATGGCCGTCGACGGCGGCGTCGAAAATGGGTGGCGGCGGCGGCGTGCTCCGATCGGGGCTGCGGCCGGCCTCGACGGCGGTCGGGATGATGGGGGAAACGTCGGCGACGGCGAGAGGGTGGTCGTCGGGGTCACAGCGGCGGCGGAGCGGCCCGGACGGCGGCGAATCGCTCGAGGGAGCGCGTCGCGGCTTCGTGGGGCGATTCCGGCGTCGTGGCGGCGAGACGGTGGCCGGGGTGGGTCGTGGCGGCACGGCGACTGCACGGCGGGGCGGGGCGGCGTTGATCGGCGGCAGTGCGACGTCGGCGGCGGCGGCGGCAGCACGACGGCAGTGACGGCGGCTAGGGTTTGGAAGTGGGGAAGTGTCGGGAATGGAGAAAATATACTCCAGTGGCAGTTTCGTAATTAAGTATTGACTCGATTCCTACTCGAGTCAAAATAATAACTAGTTCGTAATAAATTCTAAAAAAATCTAGAAAAATATGGAAAAATCCCATAAAATTAAACAAACACAACAACATCCAAATGGCATGCTCTATAACTAATAACCCACCCGAATATAATCCAACGCGTCCTAATGCGTTATTCGGCCTAAAACTATTCTGCGATAAAATAAAAATAACAATCAATACTGTATACCTCCATATACTTGATAACCCATTTTTCATCATCTTTTAGACGTTATCATCATACACTTGAGCATACATGACCCTCATCGCTCATAACTCACAGCTGGCCTCAACTCAGCTCGCGGTCCATGAAGCTGACTCGACTCGAACCAACGGTTGAACCGACTGGTTCACTCTCGTAAAACTCTGACTCGAGTCACGGGTTTTACAACTGAAGACTATGAATCCGTCATTACCTTTTGGTAGGGTCAAGACTGGTGTAGTTGTTAGACTCTTCTTTAGAGGCTAGAAACTCTTCACACTTACTACTCTATTCAAACTTGACTCCCTTCCTTGTGAGTTTGGTCATCGGCGATGCTACTAAGGAGAAGTCTTTAATGAATTTCCTATAGTAACCTGCTAGACCAAGGAAGCTTTTGTTATCAGTGACTAACTTAGGTTGTGGCCAATCAGTGGCTGCTTTCAATTTTGATGGATCACTGCAATTTCGGCCTTTGAGACAATATGACCATGGAAATTTACCTCCCTCATCCAGAAGTCACACTTTGAGAGCTTGGCAAACAGTTAATGTTCTCTCAGAACTTGAAGAGTAATAGACAGGTGCTTCACATGCTCTTCTTCATTATTTGAATAGACCAAAATTTTATCCACAAATATGATAATAAACTTGTCCAAGTATGCATGGAATATTGTGTTCATGAGTGACAAAAGGCCATAACCAAAAACTCATAATGTCCATATTGTGTTCAGAAAGCCGTTTTTTGTATGTCAGACTCCTTTACTCACAACTGGTGATAACCAGACCGCAAGTCTTTCTTAGAAAATACTCCGACTATTTTTAGCTGATCAAAAAAGTCATCAATCCTTGGTAAGGGGTACTGATTCTTGACTGTCACTTGATTGATTTTTCGATAGTCAATACACAGCCAAAGTGATCCTTCTTTCTTCTTCACAAAAAGAGCAGGGGCTCCCCACGGTGAAGTACTTGGTCAGATGAAGCCTACTTGCAACAACTCGTCTAGTTGACTCTTTAACTCCTTGAGTTCTGCTGGAGCCATACAGTATGGTGCTTTAGAAATTGGTGTTGTTCCAGGTGCTAAGTTAATGGCGAACTCCACTACCTGCTTAGGAGGTAACCCTGGAAGTTCTCTCGGAATACATCGAGAAACTCTGCTACCACAGGAATCATGGACAACTCTTTGTGTTTGGACTGAGACTCAACTAAGTTAGCAAAAAAGACTTTACATCCCTCAACAAACAATGGGCAATCGAGTTGTTTGGTTAGGATAGCTGCCACGATTTTTGCTCACGTTGATGGAATGTGGTTTTTTTTCCATGGATTTCCACCAGCAAGATGCTTCGTCCTGAAGCATGCATGTTGTCAACCTCACTTGATGGCGGTGGGGCACAGACAGAGCCCTAAACACTTTTTCGGTAATGTCTATCCATCTCTTTGCCTTCATTGGATCGATCCCTCCCATAAATACTTCAGCTCCATTCTTCCTGAATTTTTCCATGGTGTAACGGTCATTGTCATCAATCGCTGGCAGCACCACTTGTTGGACTACCGGTGGCACTAGGTTTGGATGCTCCCCTCACTTGCCCAGGTTTGCTAACCCTGCCCGCCCTTGGGCACTCCCCTGATCATCATCTTGGGTGATTCTGGGACCCGCTGCTGAATTTGAGGCTCCATTCCTTGCTACCACTCCTGGTAACCGCTGAACAATATTTTGCACCACAGAATTTATATTTTCTGAAGCCTGCGATAGTCCCTGTATGGCCGTCAGAATCTGAGCCAATACATTCTAGGTGTTCGCATTGGGCGAAGTAGCTCGGTCTGACTGTCCACGAGTGCTTGCCATCTAAAACGTCAAACCATCATGGTTCATTAGTATTTTTTTGTTTCGGTTATGACTTAGGTTTCTTAGCGAATGAATTTGTCAATTAATAATACAACACAGTGGGAAAAGATAATTATTTGACTTTTCAACAAAGTATTTGAGTCATAAAATGTAAGCTAGTGGGAAACTGTGCTCTGATACCATCTGTAACGACCCGCCCGAACCAGACCGGGTGTTACTTAAAAATATAGGTAATGTAAATGTAACATTCTAGAACATGAATTGAAATACAACAAATAAGTATTGCAACATATAATATGAATCATAACAATAAATCATGTTCTCTAAAATATAAAATTACCGTCCCATAGTCTCGGACCGTTTCCCATAGCCACATTTATAACACAAGAAAATAATAAGGAAGTCCAATTTTTTTATTATCGATTCACCCTACCTTGGTTGGTAAAAGAACCACCAACCACACTTCTATTCTTCAGTCCAAGCAGCTCACCTGCGGAGGCTGTTTCGCGTTTGTGATAAAACCACTAAGCCACATAATTAAATGAAACAAGTTAATATAATCCCTATTATCATTTCAACCATTTTTTATTATTATTATCATTTCACAAGTCTTTTAGTAATTATCTCTCAGGTCATTCTGAGATTAGTAATTTGTCTTGCAAGTCATTCTGAAATTTGTAAAAGTCATCTCCCTGCTCATTCTGAGATTAAAAATTATCTCCCAGCTCATTCTAAGATTAGGTGGTCTCCCAGGTCTTTCTAAGATTAGTCATTGTCTCCCAATTCATTCTGATATTAGAAATTGTCTCTCAGCTCATTCTTAGATTAGGTGGTCTCCCAGCTCATTCTGAGATTAGTCATTGTCTCCCAATTCATTCTAAGATTAGAAATTTGTCACCCAACTCATTCTGAGATTAAGTGGTCTCCCAGCTCATTCTGAGATTAGTCATCGTCTCCCAGTTCATTCTTAGATTAGAATTTGTCTCCTAGCTCATTCTGAGATTAGGTGGTTTCCCAGCTCATTCTGAGATTAGTCATAGTCTCCCAGTTCATTTTGAGTTTAGAATTTGTCTCCCAGCTCATTCTGAGATTAGGTGGTTTCCCAGCTCATTCTAAGATTAGTCATAGTCTCCTAGTTCATTTTGAGTTTAGAATTTGTCTCCCAGCTCATTTTGTGATTAGGTGGTCTCCTCGATCATTCTAAGATTAGTCATTATCTCCCAGTTCATTCTGAGATTAGAAATTGTCTCCAGGCTGATTCTGAGATTAGTGTCGACAAAGGCTACCAGTTTAGGAAAATACAACATTTGAAATAATTATACAAGTTTGGGAAAATACAACATTTCAAATAAGTATACCACTTATGGAAAAATACAACATTTCAAATAATTCTACGGACAATACAACATTTCAAATAATTATACAGACATGCAAAGTAATTTTAATGGTGCGGCCCCGTGTCGGACTGAGTCAATTCTTTGACCTCGATTGTGTTACAGCGCATGGTATTCGAATCTAGGCTCAGGCCGACCAGGGCTACTAATAAGGGAAAGTACAACATTTCAAATGATTATATGGACCTAGATATTTCGAACTCGCCGCTGCAACCAAAGATCCTAATCTGAACGAGAATAAAAAATTATACATAAGTATAATTTTATTCGAGTAGGAATGCATGCAGCTAAATATATAATATATATATCATTTTCAAAAATATTAAATATTAAATTATCAATAAATCTAGAGAGATAATTAATTACTCATGTGACATAATTATTTAAGTCCTACTTTACATTTTAAATTAATTGTCTAAATAATAATTAACACTTAACACATAATAAAGTAATTATTAATTCATAAACAAGTATTTAATTATTATTATTAGTATATTTTCTTTTGAGATAATAATTTTTCGCACCATAATTAATTAGTTTATTATAATTAACAATAACCTATTAAAATGATTATTTTTAAAGATTTATTACGAGTTTGTATTATTTTTTTAACTCGAGTCGGTAGTGAGTGAACCCATATTTACAAAACTGTCACCCTTCTTCTTCTTCTTTCTTTCGCCATTGTTCTCCAAAAACATGTTCATCCTTCTCGTCCAACCCTTATCCTAGCACCAATTGAACCTCCATTTAAACATCCCAACTAAGCATCAACATCAAGATAAAATCAGCAAGTGAGGAAGCCTCATGTGCGTGTTTTACAGCAGCTACAAAGATGGCCATGTGCTGCACCATGGCACCCAACTCCTGGCCTGTTCTTTTTCTCCCAGCCTCAAGACCCCGCCTTTCTTGCACCTCGCTCATATTTAGATGTTCCACGATCTCAGGTTCACATCAAAACAGGAAAGATTGGCCACCTTCGGATGCTGCATGAAGTATGGTCGTTCTCCCCACTTCTGCACATCGCTGCCATGAATTCCGGCAAGAAGGTAGTCGGTAGTGGATTATTCCGGCAGCCTGAACTACTGTGATGGAACCCATGATGCTGTCAACGAAGCACAACCCGCATTTACCCCTCTCAAGCTTCCTTTACAGCATCTATTGTAGCAGAACATCCCCACTTCCGTCACCCTTGCAACTCCGCCCCCTCACTGCTCAATTCTGCCACCCACAGGACGGGGTGTGAGGGACTGCTTTGCAATTGTCCTTATAGTGGTCCATCTTGCCAAAGTTTCAGGCTACTCGGCCATGGACGGGATTCCAATTTCAGTTTAGTTTAGTTCTTTTCTTGTTGATTTACAACTTTAATTCCCATGATTAACAAGGTTACTATCAATTAAAAATATGCTTGCAAGAAAATTAAGAAGAGGGAGATAGGAAGGATACCCAAGCAAGGAAGAGGAGAACTAGGCGGCTAAAGTGAGGAAGATGCCCCTACACCCGTATGTGAAAAATGACGTCCTCTTTCAAATTTATAAAAATGAAAATGTTGGCTAGGTTATGTGAAAACACCCCTAGACCCGTATTTCATTTAACTAGGAAAATAATAAATTGGGTAAATAATTAACCGGGTAAAGAATATAACACATTCGGTCCTTCCCAGACCGCGTCCGCTTCCTCCAAGACAGCGTCCGCGTCCAATTTTTTTTCTTTTTTGTTTTATTGTCTTAACATATAATTACCTTTGTTAGACTATTTTCAATGACATGCAAGTATACACGGTCGAAACAAGTAATATATCATTACCCATTTTTATGAACCAAACATGCAACTACATAGATGACATGACAACCAATTCATACCAAAAAATTCCAATGAAAATCAATAAAATTGGTAAGATAAGACAAATAGAGTTTGCCCTAAATGCGCAATTAAGGGCCCCCTGTCAAATCAATGTATAAAAATATATAGATCCAAATAAATTCATTGCACTATATTTTTCACATACACATTTAATTCAATCACATGAAAACATTCTTGACCTTTGGGTCTCGACCCACCTGTCCATTCTATTTATATTTCACTTTTATCATTCGACTAACAACTAATATCTATTTCAAATCAACATATCATTATCCATTTCTATTTACCACAATCTTCATAAGTATTTCATTGTTCATAATAACATAACAACACAACTAAAATAGTTGAAACAAACATCCGGTCAGCGCATGTGCGCGCGTGCAAGAGGCATCACTGCTCCTTCATCCAAGCAAGCTCATCCTACTCATCATCTTCACCTAAATATATTATAAAAACACGTTAGGAATGAGTCTTATTTGTCGAAATATACAACTAATATAATACTAACTACGAGAGCAAACTCTCATATGAAAGAAAACATTCATATACTTCTGGTGAACTCTGTGAAGGGCACCTATTGAGGAGTCACTGTGCTGCAGACTCGATAACACCCTGAACTGATTGATCTGCTCCTGTTGATTGTCTCATTCCATTTGATGGTCCCTTAGAACTAATAGTACATCTTAAGCCCTCTCTTTACCTCCTTAATTCTCTTGTCATTGAGCATGAAGACCGAGGACTCTCAGGCAATCGCCTAGAGTACCCTTTGAACCACAAGTTCAGATATGTGATATTCTAAATAGTACCCGTAAACCTCCACGTTTCTCCGGGTAAAATGGGAGTTCCCAGGATCCCTCGGGAATGGAACAGCTTGCTCACTAATATTGAGCCCACTTTGACTGGCACGTGCGCCCGCTCATGGTACGTATGAGTCGATTTTCCAATCTCTTGTGTCACTAAAAACTCAATAAAACTATGTATAGATTTGGGAAGGGATTTATATAATAGGCTCGAAGTCAACTTGTGGTGCATCTTGTTTTTGAAAACAAACTCAAGGGATCTCATCAACGAGGGTTATTAATCCGGAAGATCAATCTATTAAATGACCTGGGTTAAGTGGGATCCGATAAAATGCCACATTACACGTCTAGCAAATATTAACACAATACACAATAGAATAGAGCATAAAATAGGAAACTAGTCCAAACAGACCTAGTAGAAGCTTCGAGCGTATCCTCCCACTGAGGCGGCAAGCTTCTACTCCATACCTATACAACAAGACTAAATACTAATGCCCATTATAATGTAAGAGTGGTACACTCATCATCAATCAATAGAAGACAACATCTATTTACATGCATTTAAATTCAAACTCTAATTCACTATTATCATTTGTTAACATGCATTTAAATTCAAACCAACACTTATTTACAATCACACCAAAATCATCAAACAATCAAATATAATCGGATAAATTTCTATACCTAACTGTTAGTCACGCAACGAGGGTGACAAGGTTGTGGCCGGCTAGAATGAGGATTGTGGGGAAGAGGGAAGGTAGAAAAAGAAGAAGGAAGTTGGGTGAGGAGGATTGTGATGGCTAGATGATGACAGTGTTGAAGGTGTGGAATAAATAGATGTTAGGGGGAAGAAAACGAGTGGTTGGTAAGAAAAACGAGTGACATGTAACCCAATATTACAATGACATCCTCTACAATACCACCAAACTCCCCGTAACACGTCATAATGCATTATTCGGTCTAAAAATAATTCTACGATCTAATTAAAATAAATAAAGAAAAATATGGCGTACTCTCATATATTCTGATAACTCCTTCTGTTATTGTCTTACTGGCATTATCATCATATATGTTGGTACACATGATTCTCATGGTTCATAATACAAGACTAGCCTCAGCTCGGTATGTGTGTTCTAAAATAGACCTAACTAAAAATAATGGTTGAACCAATCGGTTAAGACTATAAAAGCCTAACTCGAATCACAGGTTTTACAATTATGAGCCATGCATGCCAGCTGGCAATTGTTTTAGTATGTTTGCTTACCGCCCAATGTGTGGCAATTCTAAAGTTTAATAACTTTTCGTGGGTAATTGATTTCTTATTTGCTAGTTTATATAAGTTATTTTTGGGACCACTAACACTTGTTATTGACGTTTTTCATATAATATATGTAGGTCTTGTAAATCCTAAGTCGACTTTGGTGGGAGGAGAGATAAATGTTACACACACTTTATGTAACGACCCGCCATTTTTCACGATATTGTGGGCCTAACTGGCTAGGTGTTACTCAAAATTAAAGTAATTATGTCAAACATTTTTTATAAATAATAACATATATAAAGATCCCACAGTCTTGGACCGTTTCCCAGCAGCCACACTTATTTCTCAATTAAATAAAAAAAGGAGTCCTCATATTTATTTTGCTCCATACTCTGGATGTCAATCACCTAATCTCGTATCTGCACACCTGCGGAGGCAATTCCGCGTTAGTGATTACAACACTAAGTAGTATAATAGATAAAACAAAACAAGTACATTCCACTATTTCCTTATGTTTATTTTAATATGCGGTGGAGCGATTCCGCTATACTCCAAAACAATGCGGAGGAGGTATCCGCTGTGATCCGCACACCCCGGCCGTAGCCTTTTTTGTGGGGAGGCTACCACTACCGTCTCCAGTGCCAGTGCCTCGCACACCCCGGCCGTAGCCTTTTTGTGGGGTAGCTATCACTGCACTCGGGTGATTGCTATGCCCCGTTTGTGGGGAAGCTCTCACTACCAATTCTAGTGCCAGTGCCTCGCACACCCCGGCCGTAGCCTTTTTATGGGGAGGCTATCACTGCACTCCAGTGCCAATGCCTTGCACACCCCGGCCGTAGCCTTTTTGTGGGGCGGCTATCACTGCACTCAGGTGATTGCTATGCCCCGTTTGTGGGGAAGCTCTCACTGCCAACTCTAGTGCCAGTGCCAGTGCCTCACACACCCCGGCCGTAGCCTTTTTATGGGGCGGCTATCACTGCACTCCAGTGCCAGTGCCTCACACACCCCGGCCGTAGCCTTTTTATGGGGCGGCTATCACTGCACTCCAGTGCGATGGAGGAATCGTTGTGCCTCACTCACCCCGGCCGTAGCCTTTTTATGGGGTGGCTATCACTACTCCAAAACAATGTCGATGCATTACAAAATTCACGCACATAACACGACCCAGTGTCGGACTGAGTCAATTCATTGACCCCGGTTGCACTCGGTGCATGGTAGTCGAATCTGGGCTCAGGCCGACCTAGGCTACCAACAAGGAAAATACGATGTTCTACCTATTATACGTACCTGATTTGTGATTACGTCTGACTGTGATCCGCTTACCCTAATCTGAATGAGGGCATAAAATTATACATTAGTATAATTTTATTTTGCATGAGCCTACATGCAACTATATGACTGATGTACTATCGATTTTGAAGATATAAAATATATCATGCTGGACTTCATTAATTATTTAATTTCCAGTAAGTTCAATGATAATTTATTATCAATGTGATATAATCTATTAAGTCCTTTTTTTCACATTTCCAATTAACTATCCCAAATAAAACCTTTATTTACTAGTTAATAACTTAATTATTAACCATACTCAATACTTAATTACTAGTATTAGTATGTTCTTTAACTGATTTGTATTATCCTAATTTAAGGATGTCATTAGTACAGTTATTTGTAACTTATCTTTAACTCGACCGTTTCGAGTCATCCCATATTTACAAAACTGCCCTTCTTCTTCCCCGACGTCCTTCTCTTTCCCATACCTTCTTCTTCTTCGCACCCAAAACCAGCATGTCTTCTTTTCCTTCCACCCAATTTCAGACCCCATCTTTTATCTACCCCACTGATCCGATTGGAAAACCCCAAAGATCCAATCTTTATCCGCTGCTATCTCATGAAACTCGGACTACACCCCACATGGGGACCTTAATTTCACCATTCATGGTGGCCGACCAGCAGCCATGGCGACCATGTCCTGCCCCATCAAGGTGACGACCAGAACCACCCCAAGTGACGATCAGTCTGCCCTTTCCATGGCGGATCCACGTCTGGCCAGCAACACCGCTGGGAGCACTCCCTACTTCCAGCACGTCAACCCAACTCACAAGGATGGAAGATGGTGTTGTTGCTGCTGCAAAAACAGCAGGACGTCCTCCTGGTTCTCTTCTTCCCTTGTTGATTTCTTATTTGATTCTTATGTTTATCATGTTTATGATTTATGCAACATGTATATGCATGCAACAAAAGAAAAAGAAAGGAAAAGAAATTACCCGAGCGAAGGTGGAAAACCAGCGTCTATCTAAGGAAGAAAAAGATGTAGATGACGCCCTCCCCTTCTCCTTTTATAAAGAATAAATGACGGCTAGGGTTTGTGGAAGCACCCTTTCACCATAATTCCTTTAACCGGGTAATTGGGTAATTAACACGGTTCACTTAACCTTTTCACTCAACCTCTTAAATGGGCACATGGTATGGTTCACTTAAATGGTTAAATGGATAATTAATGTGTTCGACTCGACCGATTCAACTAGAATCGTCCGATTAGAAATTACTTTTCAATTTAACCGGGTAATTCATACTTAACCAGCTAATGAAAATTTTTTTTCCGGGTCTTTACAATCTCCCCAACTTAGAACTATTTCGTCCCCGAAATATCATAGCATAAATCGGATTTACACGGATTTTATGCTACAAACAGGCTAGGATATTTTCTGGCCATTTCCTGTTCAGTCTCCCATGTCGCTTCTTCTGATCCCTGATTTCTCCATAATACCTTTACCAAAGGGATCTCCTTGCTACGGAGTGTCTTTGTTTCCCTTGCCAAGATTCGAATCGGTTTTTCCTCGTAGGTTAAATCCGATTGTAGCTCTAAATCTGCAAAATTTGTGATAATGTGATTCTCATCTCGTACATATTTCTTTAGCATTGACACATGAAAGACATTGTGTACACCATCAAGG
>JAURVB010012794.1:0-71657 GCA_033002965.1 Piper betle
TTATGTTTTGTTGTATTTTGATAAAATATTTATATACCTTTGTTGTGGACAGGTTGGCCCTTATTGCACTTTTAAGAGAAACTCTGTCCGTTTTTACGTAATAGTATATATTTTCTTTTGGTTTCTCATTTATTGGTTTGCTTGCATATTATCACATGCATGTAAGACTCCGTTAGAATCCAATTGTCCCCATTCATGCATCTCATAGTTGCATCCCCATCTTAAGACGCCGAGGGCAGATCCGGGTCGGCTTAACTGAACCTTCTAGATTAGCGAACGGTTCGGTCGTCGGTGACATTTCCGGTTCGATTCACGGGTGAGCCGGAACGAGGTGTTACAATAACGGTCTAAAAAAGTAAAAATTGTAAGCTAAGCCATCCCTTCAAAATACTTACTTATAATGCACCCTAATATTGCCAGCAAGGACCAGGTAAATAAGTTACCCAACCCAACTAGAAAATATAGTGTTGGGTTCAACTATATTAAGTCTGGGTTCAGGAGTTTGAGTTTTCGTTAATACGGGTTTCATATTGGGTTCCAATTTATGCATCAAATGACTTGACTCTATAGGTTTTAAGGACCGAGACAAGAAAAAATTTTAGTTTCTTATAAAATTTAGCTTTTCGTACATAAGATTATATATATAAGAACCCAATTTTCTAAAGTATACTATATTTTTATTATAAATAAGAATAATTGTTGTAAAAATATTCTAATTTTGGTGTATTATTACATAAATATATATAATATATGAATGTATGTTTGGGTTCGGTTCAGATTTGAATTTGTTACAATAAGCAAAGTCAGGTTTGAGTTATGCAAAACTAGGACCAAATTGATCGATTGGCAATAATAGGGCATTGCCCCAATTTTATCATATAAGTATTAGATATAAAATTAAATAAAAGTCTTTATTTCTTATATGCATGACTATAATATAATTCTTAAGACGTTTGGGTTGAGGACTTGAAATGAATTGAACATCTTAATTTAAAAATATTTATAATCTTTAAATGTACTTCTCACAAAAAAATTATCCTTAACACCAATCTCAACTTTGCATAATTTTTTGCAAAAAAAACGTTGCTTACTTTTTTATATTAAATGTCATAGCAGTAATGACACCTTACATATCTTTGATTTAAAATACGTAGAGAAGTTTATGGAAAAAGGTGCAACAATTCAGAATTCACTGCTGGGAGGACTGTAGTCAAAATTCACAAATTGAGGGGATTGAATAAATATTGATGACTTTGCTCTTTAATTGTGTCCACATCAAATTGGTTTGATTTTGTTCGCTGGGGCACAAGTGGCGCGATTGCAATGCCACCAAAGGCATTTATTATTATTATTTACTAATTTTTATGATAATTAGTCATTATCATATCATTTATCAATTTTCTAATCATTTATTGCTAGTGAGTTTTGAACATTTGAACAGATGATAATTAGTTAACGATTAATAAATTTTAGTTTAAACCACACAAGTTTTTAATAACATGCAAAGATCATAAAGTTAGTATCACTTAGACTATATGATTATGTTAAACAAAATTCTAAAAAATATATAATAATATAAAATTTAATTATATGTAGTAATAATACTACTTCTAATTTATATTGATCAATATAATAAGATTTTTACTTTCAGAAATAAATAAAGTTGTAAATTGGTAAAATAGTAATCATAGAGGCTTTTTCTACCATTACCTTTTCAAAATAAAACCGTCAAATTAAATTTACAATTGCTATTTATCATTTTTTAAATGGTAAAAGAATTTTTAGCCAATTTATTTTAATTTAGTTTGAAAGAAACACCAAAATGGTTATCCTCTAACTACTTTCACCCCTAAGCGAGAGCCTATTTTTGGACGGCCAAGTGTGCTTTTTCTTGAATGACTAAAGTGGGGATTTGAAGGGAGAAACTAAAGCCAAAGCTTGAGTGATTGTCTTACATATATTTGAAAGAAAATGAGAATTTCTTCTAGTTGCAATAAAAAATTTACGTAAAAGTTAAAAAAATATTATTATGCATTTTTTTTTAATTATAGAAAGTGTTGGAGCTTATATTTTTTTTCTTTGGTTGGTTGCAACTGTGTGAGGAGTTTTTTTCAATTTTTGAAAGAATCAATTGAGGTAGACCCTCTTTTTTTATATTCGGTAATATTTTATGATATTTTTAAAAAATGCCTTTACCACTTTATAATTTGTCCACATTCTTCCAAACACCTTTTTCTTTTATATATACGTTATTGTTATTATTTTATACTTTTCTAACCAAGAGTTTAAAAACAATGTAACCAAATTTTAATGACCCGACCTAAAGTATAAAGTAATATGCCTAAGTCATCTTGTGAAAAGGGTTAACTGAAGTTTAAAATATATAGCTCATTTTTATTAATAAATTAGATCTTATCCTAGTAATATTATATCTAGGATTTACTTTCCGGGTCTTATAATCTACCCACATAAGGAAATTTTATCCTTGAAATGCCTAAATTGGCTCATGGCTACAGCCTAGCCCATGTCTAGTCTAGACTACCATCCAATACGGACTGGAGCTTAATTTGATGGGAGTTAAATCATTGTGACATTTTAAAATGAGCTACTTAGGAAGGGATTGGATAGAAAATTGACAAGGGAATTGGAAATACAATTAGCAACAGCTATATGGAGCACTGGGACTATGAGGATCACTAAGGATAGTGGAGTATTTAGAGAAATTCAAAAATCATACTATGGACATATTTAATTTTTCATTCAGCATGTTACCATGTGGCTTTGATTTTTATATTCCCATGTGTGTTTTATTTTTATGTTACCACGTGGCTTTTATTTTTATTTTATGGAGCAATTGCCCATGGATTTGTGGAACACAAAGTCAGAGAAATAAGTAGTCAAAAAATTTGGGATGATACATTAGGTAGGACCCTTATTGCGTCATTTTGGATGCTAACTTTTTAGTTCACACTTTGGGAAATGCATTGTGCAATAGGTCAGATCGAACAAGTTGGTGTTAATTAGGATACATGATGGTGGATATGGACATATGGACAAGGACAAAGGATTATTAATGACAGGTACATATTTAAGTTAGCAAGACTGGATATACATAGGGATGGATACAACATCTCCCTATATGGATGCATCTTAGAATAGAGATTCGTTGGAGGAAACATTATAATGTCCACCAATGTCTATGATTGAGAATAAGTGGATGCTTGCATAGTAGTGCACAATTTCATACTTGCATATTGGACGGTTGGGTACAATGTTATACATGGAGCTGGACAACATGCTATGACTAGGGTTACATACGAATATGTGTTGGGCTATGGGCGAGATGCACTCAAGGATCAAGCAAGATTGGGAAGGTTTCACTCTATAGTTCAAGCAAATAGCAAGTTGAAAAGGACATTATGGTAGGGGTTGATTGTTGTAAGCAATTTCGATGTGGCTATGTTGGAGAATTGGTTCTTTACTCGGTATCACATTTTGCTGCTTGTATAGCTATTCAACGAGGATGTTAGATTTTCATGCTTGGGTAGCACTTTTCTTCTTTTCCTATGGGCTGTAGTTGTCTATTATAATCCTCGGTTTTAAGGCTTTGTTAAGGGGTAGATGACCTTATGGGTAAGGATCATAGGTTGAATATGTCGAGTATTTTATTTTTTTAGAGGATGATTCAATGGTTTTCCATCACATTAGGGTTCCCACCGTAACCTTAAAATTTAAAATTTGCAAGCTAGATTAGTGTATGTTGTGGGGTGCTAGGGTAGATGTGGTTTTGGAGGTGGTTAGGAAACATTTAATGTGAAGGCTAATATCCTATCAAGGTGGAAGTTGTGAACAAATAAAGTCAAATTGTGGTGGTAGGTTTAATGCATGTATATTGTGTGTGTGTGTGTGTATAAAAACCTGTGATTCGAATCAGGGTTTTATAAATCTGAATCAGTTCAACCATTATTTTTAGTCGAGTTAAGTTTTAATTACGAGACAAACATTCGTTTTTCTCAACGGCCATTTATTTTTCTCATTGACCATTCATTTTTCTTAACTGACAATTCATTTTTCTCATTGACTACTCATTTTCTTCCCCTTGACATCTATATATTCCACACTTTTGACAGTGTAATCATTCATCCACCACCATCCTTCTCTCCCAACTTTCGTCTACTTTTTCTTCTTTCTCTTTTCCCCCACGATTCTCACTCAAGTCAGCCACAACCTTGTTGCCGTCACTGCATGACTGATGATTAGGTATGAAGTAGGAGCTCACCATTTAGGCACTAAGACATGCTCGGAGCTTATACCAGGTCCGTTTAGGACTCATTTCCGATTTTACGATCTATTCTATTATGTATTGCTTTAATATTTGTAGGATGAGTTAAGTAGCGTTTTATCGGATCCCACTTAGTTCGGGCCATTTAGTCAAACAATTTTCCTGATTAATAACCCTTGAGGATGAGATCCCTCGAGTATATTTTCGAAAGCAAGATCCACCATAAGTTGCCTTCGGGACTTATTATATAAATCCCTACCAAGACCTATATATATGTACTTTTTTACGTTTTTCGTTAACCGTACTACGCAAACGAGCATGTGCCAGTTAAAGCTGCTAACAACCATGTTACGGAAGTGGTATGTGTCAGTCATTAGTTGGAAATACTGACAACCATGTTATGCAAGCAGCATGTGCTAGTTGTAAGCCGTAAATACCGACAACCAATTCTACGCAAGTGGCATGTGTTAGTTGAAGCTACTGACAACTATACCAAGCAAGTGGCATGTGCTAGTCGTAAGCTGGAAATATCGACAACCATGTTATGCTAGTAGCATGTGCCAGTCAAAGTCGTCGATAACCATGCTACGCAAGTGCATGTGCTAGTCGTAAGCCGAAAATAGTGACAACCATGCTATGCGATTGGGTATGGAAGTAAGAAAAAGAGCTTAGGATATAATAATAGTCCTAAGGGACCAGAAAGTGAAATTAGAAAATGCTGAATGAGGCATCAGCAATAGCAGATTAGTTCAGTTAAAGATGATTTCAATTCAGTAGCTGTCATTCAGAGATTTCACGATGTTTTCTTTTATATGAGAGTTTGCTCTCATAGCCAGTTTGATATTAGTTATATTTTTTTGGACCAATATTGCTCGTTACTGACGTGTTTTTATAATATATGTAGGTGATGATTATGAGTAGATGAGCTAGCCTACACGAAGGAGCAGCGAGGTCTCTTGCACACTTGTCAAACGATAGAATATTGTGTTATGTTGTCATTATATTGGGAATAATGTGATGTAATGTAAGACATGACAATTGAATTCATATGTTTTAATAAATATATTTAGATATTGAATAAGTATAGCAAGTAAGACCCATAATTTAATGTAAAATATAATTAGAATGCACAGATGGGTCGAGATCCAAGATTTAGAATTAATTATATAGCAGATTAAAATTTTGTGAAAATATCAATGGGTATATAATAATATATATATATATATATATATATTAATCAACTTTATCGTTTTTATTGATTGTTATTGTCATTATTTTTAGTATGAACTAGTTGTTATATCATTTATGTAGTTGCATGTTAGGTTTATTTTTATGCATCCATCTATGCATAGCGATAAACATCTTTCATCTCGAGACCCCGGAGTAGAGCCTAAACCAGATTTAGGGTGTTACAATATATATAATATATATACATATACATACGTGTATATATATATATATATATATATATATATATATATATATATATATATATATATATAGTAAGTGGTATGTTTGACGTAGTTTATGATTTTGTTTATTGATTTACTAGAGTGGTATTAGCCATGGGAGTTGAGATTGGTCTTGTGGATCAATATGGGATAATCGGTTATATATCATTGATAATCGGATAAGGTACGTATCAACCTCACTGGAGTTCCCATAAACTCGAGGTACGCATCTGGTTTGATATGTGTGATTAGTGCTACATTCATAAACATTTGGCTACTGTTTGCTGATTATCTTAGATTGTGTACAAACTACTTCTATGTAATGTTATGGAATAATTGTTTTATAATGGGGTGAACACCTATGGCTAATGACATTTCTTACATAACTAGAAGCATGCCCTTAGCCTCATTAATAGTATGGCACTCACTATTATTGATTGTGTCGTTGCCTATCTTGTATTAGACACAATCCTTACTTGTTACTTTCCACCCATAATTATCATTATTGACTTGTTTAGACCTTATGACTGTTTTACTTCATACCTTAACATTTAGTACTTATTTAATTGTGATTCAATGCGTTATCCTTGTTTTCTATTGCGATACTTTGATCACTATATACATTGACCTTTGTTGAATATGCATTGACCACTATTTTTTGAGTTGATTTCCATGACATGACCAAATTCAAAGACAATTGAGAATGATAGTAGCAGCCTTTTGGTGATTTGTTTGGAGCCTTAGTAGTAGATTCATTTAAGATACTGGTTGTATTCAGGTAGATAGAGTCCTTTCAAATAGTTTCCTTATAAGTTATGGTGGAAAAACCATAGAAACTTATGGCAAAACATTTGTTGTTAGTAGATTGCTGAATGTAAGCTGACAATAGTATTGTTCAGTTATTAGGAAGCTTGTGAGGGGTCCATTTTCTCTAGACGGAGCATGTAAGTTATTGCCTTAGAAAACAAAATCTAGCACTATTCTTTAGAGATTGAACTTTCGTTCACCTTGCTAGTTTGGTGTGAATTAACATAGTCTGGGTTGTAGATTGCCTAACATTAGATTGAATGGTAATCTTGAGAGGTTCTTTGTATTGCAAAATTTACCATGACTATGACCAAGGAGGATTGAGTATGTTGATTTTTCATAGCAATGGATGATAGAATTTGCATAGGTGAAAGACACATTTAGTTTCTCTTAATGTTAATCAAGTGAGATAGGCAAGTTATATTAGTCAATGGGTTGACCTGAATCAAAGGGAGTAGATTGAGCCTTGTTGATCATAGAGTTGGGTGTAATGGAAGGATGCATCATGTTAATCTAGTGAGAGGGGTATTGTTATGATATTTTTAGTAGATTAACTTTCTATTTCATGTGCACTTGGTGTTTTGTGTGCACTTGAGTGTTTTGTGGACTAGAGGATAATAAGACATGGTTATTGTGGGTGTTACATGTACATAGATGTTAACAACATAGTTTTGGTTATGCCCTGCTTTCTACTGGTGTTGATGGTAGTTGCATTGGTCTACTCTAACTAGTGTTTCTGAGTTATTTCTTCTTGTGTGGTGTTCTCTCTTGCCTTGAGGAGTTATATGTTGCTCTTTTTAAGAGTATTGTATTATGGTGTTTGACCTCCACTTACATTTTTGCAAGAAATTTTGAGGAAAATTTTTTGAGGAAGGAGGATTGTAAAATCTGAGCTTTTGCCTCATGAGTTTGGTGTTGGTTTGATTTTGTTTAGTTTTGGCTTCATTTGGATGCTATTGTATGAGGCTAGTTGACCTATATCTTGTGGTTTGGAAATTGTGTATATCATGTGCTTGTAGAAAGTTTGATTGTTGGAGATGCCTTGGAGAGACATTAGTATTGTAGAGAATGTATATCATAGTTTTTTTCTGATTTTTGTATTGAGTACATGTGTCTTTTTTGTCATTTTTGTCTATTGGTGGTATATCATTGAGAAATTTTGAGGACAAAATGTTTTTAAAGAGGTGAGTTTATAAAACCTGAACCCTTTTGCTTATGATTTATATGTTAGTTTGGTTGGTTTGTTGGTTTGTTGCTCATTTGGTTGGTTCAGACTAGTCCAATGTTTGGAGCTTTGATCACCATGTCCATTAAGACTTGTTTCTTGTTTTACGCTTGTAACACCCCAATCCGGCTCACCTACGAATCGAACAAAAAATTCTACTGGTGACCGAACCGTTCGTTAATTCATTTAATTCGGTCAACCCAACCCGGATATACCCTCGACAACTCAAGATAGTGATGCAAAAATTGAATACAAGGATGAGATGTTTAGGCTCTAACATTGTTCTAAATGAATGCTATGATATACAATCCATATTCAAAATAAAACAAACCCATTAAAAGTTTGAAAAGCAACAATTTTTAAAACAAAATAGCCAGAGACTCTCCTAAAAGTTCAATTGGGACAACCCTATCAACAACAATAGTATATATATAATATATATATATATATATATATATATATATATATATATATATATATATATATAACAATAAAAACATAAAACATTACCAAACATTTATTTTTCACACAACATTCACATCATGATATACTTTATCTTTTTGAGTCGGGCTTGACCTCATTGGCTCATTCTGTTCAGTTCTATTCACAATAACCATCACACAAATCATTTCATTAATTAACACAAACATTTTTTGCAATTAAACATTCTAGTCCACAACCATTCATAGTAGTTCATCACATCACATTCTCACTCATTCTCGGCAGGTACATGTGTGCATGTTGCATTGCTACTCATCCGATGTCTTGACTATCTCGGTCATTTAGGTTCTCACATACATATATAATACGGAAAAGTCAGCAACAAGTGTTATTGGTCCAAAAATAACTAAATAATCAAACGGGCACATGAGAGATAACTCTCATGCTAAATAAAATCAGTCATATATTCTTTTGCATCAGAATCACTTATAAGGGCACTAATCAGAAGTTGTAAGCCTTGGCTTGAACATTGTCCCATTTTGATTGATCATATACCTCTCTCGAAATTTTTATGCTATCCCACGCTTAGGAAATGCATTACATTAAGCTGTCCACTTTCTCTATATAACTTCTGGCCCTAAGCACTGAGGCCAAGCACTCTCAGGAAAGCGCCTTCATTACCCTTTAAATCCATACGTCTAGACATACACTGCATTGCAGTACTTATAATCCTCCACACTTTTTTGAGTTTGAGGAAGTTAAAATATGGAGTTGTCAGGATCCCTTGGGAATGGAACGACTTGCTCACCAATCCAAAGCTCGCTTTGACTGTACCTGCACCCGCTCATGGTAAGTGTGAGTCGACTTTCCCCTTGTCTTACATCTCACTGAAAAATAGAAAACTATATATATATATATATATATATATATATATATATGTTGGGATTATAATATAGTAGGCCCGAAGGCATGATAATTTAGAACCGAGTTTTTAAAATAAACTCAGGGATTGATCTTCAAGGGTTATTAATCTAAAAATACGATCGACTAAATGGCCCATGTTGAATGGGATACATTAAATCCACAACTTGACATGTTTGCTTATCTGTCAAACCATATCACAATAAGGAGATGATCAAACCAGAAGCGAGTCCTAAACGGACCTGGTAGAAACTCTAATCGTGACCATGCACCTAGGCAAGTAGCTCCTACTCCATACCTATACATCAAATCTAAAAGCTAAAACCCACTATTTGAATAATGCATCCAATATCTTAAATAACACACTCATATTGAAAATTCCCTAACAAGGACATTTGGCAATATTGTAGTTGATACTAATTAATCATATTCACATCAATTCACATCATGATTTTCTAAATTACGTTGTAGTTAATTAGCATCTCATACTTAATTAAGCTAATTAGATCATTAGCATTCATTCAACAAAATTCAAATCATACAAATTTCATTTTATTTACGATCAAGGCATTTCATATTGTCAATTAACTAAATCCTAACATGTTATGCTAACAATTATAAATTTTAAATACTTAAGTCGGAGGTAATTATACCTCGTGTCGATGGCAATGGGCAATGATTGGGATTTGGTCGCATGTCTTGGGAATCGAATTTAGCACCCAGTGGTGTTTGAGGTTCCAATGGGTTCGACGGGAGTAGTTTGGTGAAAATCTGGCATTTTCTGGTAAATTTTGACAAATTTTGGAATTTTCCTACCTTGTCCGACCAAACTATTGCGGCCGATGGCTTAGCCATCAAGGAGGTGTGATCAAGGGTATGGGTTGGCACCGACTCAGCATGCTCGATGTGACCACAGTGAAGGATGATGATGACATTGGCAAAGGCAGTCACTGGAGGCAGCCATGTGTTGGTGGGGGTCACCTGAGGTAGGGCTTGCATGATTGGCCTTGGGCCTGTCTCGGCGGTGACACATGACCGGGGAAGGGGGGGGGTGGGGGTGGTTGGGTGGAGGGGAAGGTGTACAATCATGGCTTGAGTCAGAGTTTTATATTAGCAAACTAGTCAGTTCAATCGTTAGTTCTAGTAAAGTCAGTTTCATGACCAGCGTCTTGAGCCAAGGCCAGCCGTTCATTATAAGAGATGATTGTAAAGTGTACCTAAGTATATGATGATAACATTAGAAAAATGATGAGAAATTACTTATCAGAGTACATGATAGTATGCATTATTTTTTTAATGTATTTGATCGTAGAATTATTTTTAATCCGGATAATGCATTTATATATCAGTTTGGGTGGGTTATTAGTTATAGAACATACCATTTTGATGTTATAGAGTGTATTACATTTTATGGGATATTTCTGGATTTATTTTGAATTTATTAGAAGTTAGTTATTATTTTTAACTTGAGTCAGAGTCGACCCAACTTTTAATTACGAAATCACCACCGGAGTCAACAACTTGACCTTTTCTCCCTCTCCAAAGATTGCTACCCCGATTCACACGGCCAACTCCTCCTCTGGCTGTAGCACTACTGCCAATCGACGCTGACAACCTCTGTCGGCTCATCGCCGAGCCTTTGCCCCACTTTCCGGCCACCGCTCAACCTTAACCATGCCTTGGCGCAGCATGATTGCGCCGCCCATCCTAGCATCAATACACCACCGATCGCACGCTCTGCCGAGGCCCTCTCCCTTCGACCCCAAACCTTTCCCCCATGCTGAGGACCACCGCCAAGGCCAGCCGTGGGCTGACAAGACAAGCCGATCGACCCGGGCCGACTCGTTGTAGCTGTCGGTGACCATTGAGACCTCTGCCACTATCATCACCACTGTAGTCGGGTTACACTTGCCGAGCATGTGCTGACCCATAAACCTGATTGCCTTGCCAAGGAATTCGCCGAAAAATCACCGAAAATTGCCAAAAAAATTGCCAAAAATCACCAAACAACCAGATTTGCTAAAACTTGCCTGAAATCGCTAGATTTTTGCCAAACACATCTAGTCAAAACTGATCAAAATTTGAAAGCCTCCGGGTGTTGAATTCTAATCTCGAACCACGCGACAAACCCTAGTCGTCGCTGATTGCCGATGACGAGCGGTATAATTCACTCCGACCTAATTAATTAAAAATATATACAATAGATTGAAAACTAATAGATTGATACAACCTTCTTGGTGTCATGAGAATGGAAGACATTGTTAAATACGCGTCAAAACACATCAAATATAAGTAAAAGTAAGAAAAGAAATAAATGCACTGAGCTCAAGTGTGTGTAGCATTTATCTGTCCTGCCACCAAAGTCGACTCAGGATATACAAGACCTACATATATTATATGAAAAATGTCAGTAACGAGTGATACTGGTCCAAAAAATAACTAATACAATTCGGCAAATGGGTATTCTGTTACCCAAGAAAACTTATGAAACTTCAAGATTGCCTCACACTAAGCGGTAAGGAAACATACTTAAGCAAGTGCCCGCATACAACACTTACTCCCTCATATCTTCCATATTTCACCCACCACGGTGCTCGAGTGGCAAAATGAAAAATTAAGTTAGTGCCATAAATTCTGGAAATGTGCAGTGCTACACAGTACCCTCATACACCGCACTACCTTAGGGTTTAAAGGAGTACTAGTGCGGTCCATAAATATTTTCATACCGCTCACTGTCTTATTCGTGAAATTCGTAAAAATGCGCTTACTTATATAATAGGTTTAGGAAAGAGGCATATATCATATATTTCTATAGCTTCAGTTAGAAAACCAACAAGGATCTCATCCTCATAGTTTTATTAAACATGTGTTGAAAACAAGACTAAATGACCCGACATTGGAGGGATCTGATAAAATGCCGCCGGTGCCATCCAACGTCTAAAGCACGGTTAAACTCAAGATGCAAAGAGTCAAGCAGAGAGGGAGAGTCCTATGGACCTGTAGTCCAAGCTCCAAGCATAGTAGCATATTTACGACGAGTTTGGACTCCGAAACCTACATCGGAGCCCACTACTAGGTAAAATACTAACATCTCTATATGATGCATGCTCATGGTGTACACTCATATCATTAATACATCCTAATAAAGAAAACAATGCCTACATACAAATAACTAAACATTTGGCACAAAAATCGAAACATGATAATAATAAATAATAAATAAATAAACAAGAAAATACACTCATAGATAATTAGATAAATAAAAAATACATAAACATGAACAATACTCTAATCAGAAAATAATAATATAATTATACTATATAAACATACAGGTAAACATGAGTAAATATCAACATATACTTGTGTTAGTAAATAAATAAATAAATAAATAAAATATATATAAATAATAATTCAATAAATAAATAAATAATAAATAATTAATACTCATTAATCATGAATATTAATAATATCATAGTCATACAATACAAGAATAACTACTTAAATACAAATAAATAATAACACACACTTAACGAATAAATAAATAAATAAATAAATAAATAAATATGTAATAAATAAATAAATAAATACAATTAGTAAACAAAATAAGACTAATATTAATAAGTAAATATAATATTAATACTAATAAATAATCATGTAAACATTCATTATATATGACAAACATATAAATAAAACTAAATAAATAATAATGAATAGATAAATAAATAAATAAATATAATTATAACATCCAATCATGCTAAATCATGTGAATATACATCACAACTAACATAGAGAGTCTCAAATTACCGAAAAGGGTGTAAGAACGGATGAAAATGGTCCGAAAATGATCTGAATCATACTGAACCAAGCCGAACTAGACCGAACGGAATGGGCTGAACCAACCTGATTTGGGTTAACTGGAAAATGGTCTAGGTTGGCTGGGTGGACCTGAATTGGTAGGCAGACTCGGACATGGGCTGGTGGGCTGGTGAACAAGATCCGATAGGCGGACACGGTCACGGGCAGGCAGTCCGTGAACTGGGTAAATGGGCCAAACAGGGCGGCTTGTGCCTGTCGCCATAAAAGGCTGATGATGTCACGGTTGGGGTAGCCACTAGTCAGGATCGACAGGGGGTGTCATGACGGAGGTGTTGGTGGTGACGATTGGCGGAGTCTGGCCATTGGCGATCAGAAATTGGCAGGGGGCTTCGCTGCCATGTATGGCAACGTCACCGACGGTGATCACGACTACGACAAAGGTTGGTGTCAGTCGCAAAAGGAAGATCTCAGCGAGAGAAAGCTATCAGGGTGGTTGGATCAGCCGCAAGTGACTCGCCGGCGCCAAAAAATGGCCCAAAAGTGTGGCAGCGGCGGTGATGAACAGTGATAGAAACTTGGTCGCCGAAGGCAACTAAGGTGGCACCGATGGTGATGGTGGGATGGACTGATAGCAGGCCGCAAGGTGGACACGGCCGTACCGATCCGGTGGCCAAAGGAGGGCCGAGGTGTCGCCGGCAGTGAGCCAAAGTGGTGGCAGCAATAATGGTGGAAATCCTCAAAATCTTGGCACGTGGCATGATCTGAGCGTCTAACAACTCGTGGTCTAGTGGGACCCACCTATGGGTATATACAATATATATATATATGGACGGAAAGCTCGGATCAAAATCGTCCAAAGTTGAAACTGACCCAAGTCCTGAAATTGACTCTATTGGTGGGAATTGAGACAAGAAGGCTAAATGGGCCTTCAACCCTGAACTCAATCAACTTCATCCCACAGGGGCACAATCTGGTGATCTAAAATCCTATGATGCATGGAATGAGATACCCTAAAAATCCCAAACAGATATTTGTTTGAATAATTTCAATATCCTGGAAGTATACACGATTGAAACAAGTAATATAATGATAAATTCGAGTATCGTTCCCACATAGAGATGAATTTTTTTAAATTAATTAAAGAAAATAATATTAAGAGAAAAACAAAAATAATTGACTTAACTAAATCTAACTAATAACTTTAAATGAAAGGAGAAGTTAAAATGATAAAACTCGTACTAGAGTCAAATTTCCCTTAACATGAATTTAATCTTCATCAAATCTTCCTCTTATCTTTTATTCCCCCGAATTGTCGATCTAGGATAATTATATGACATGATGGCTCCCGCTCCTTCATGCTTCTATTATTTTGCATCAATTTCTACATCCCGGTGATAACTGATTAATCAACAAAACAATGCCTTAAGATTTGTCTTACAATCGCATACGGTGTTGTGTATCTCCCGACCACAATGACAAACAAGTCAAAAGACTCATCATGTGATGAATTATCAATGACTAATCTAATTAATTTCTCCCAAAATCTAATTAAATCTCATGATCTAAGAAATAGGCGATCAATCTATTCTTAGCATTAAGAACATAATAATTCAAACAATCCGATTGAATAAAAGAGTAAGAGGCTGATATGAATCAAACTAAACTATGTTAAGTTCTATTCTTCTCTAGAATGAAAGAATGGATTACTCCATAATGAAAATTGAAAACAATATAAAGAACAAACTAGTTTTTATTATTAAAAGAAAAGGAATTGCAAAAACTAAACTATTTCTTCCACTAAACTCTAAAGCCAAGAGATGAGATATGCTCAACAACAAATGACCACCCCTTTATATAGAAGAGAAGATGGCCAAGAGATACAAGAATACGAGGAGGGATTCCAAAATTTGATGTGGACTAATTGATTATGATGTCCGATGAAGTTTTCAATTCCTCAACAATGGTGCCAAAGTTATATATAGCCATCCACATGGAGCTTTGTCATCATCAAAATTGTAGCCATCAACGGGTGGGGTCCAATGCTCTAACCAACAAATCCTAAGCTTAATTTGTTTCATCTTTTTCTGCATTAAAACTTCAAAATTAAGCATATCTCATAAAATATTAATTAACTAGAATATAATGAAAAATATCACCTAATTAATAATATTTATACCCGAAAAGTGCAAAATTATATTAAAAACTGGGTAAATATTGTATATTTTAAACACTTAACAATATTGAACATTGAAATGACCAAAATCTAGGCCTAAAAACCTTGCTAACTCATAAAAATCATATGTATACATCATGTATACACTGATAAATCGTCTATTGTCTCATAATTGAAACTATCACATGCATGTTGGGCATACTAAACCTCTTTAACATGCTCATATGGTCATCTGGGCCTCATACTCGTATTCTTAAAATTATTATAGCTCAAGCTCACTCGAACTGACTTGAGACTAGTCCGAATTGAGTATAACTAAAATCGAGTAAAACCCTAAGCCAAAACTGGGGTTTTACATAGGATGTGTGAATGCATCATAGCGGGCATTAGGTTTTAGTATTGATGTGTAGGTACGGAGTAGGAGCTCACCGCCTAGGAGCGTGGATACGATTGGAGCTTCTACCAAGTCCATTAGGACTCACTTCTAGTTTGACTACTCTACTCTATCATGATTTCTTTTTAACAGATAAGCGGGCGTGTTGACTGGTAGATTAATAACCCTCGAGGATGAGAAGCCTTGAGTGAGTTTGTTTTCAAAAACTCAAATCCAGATCATGATGCCTTCGGGCTTACTATATTACAATCCCTACCCAGGGCTATGTACATGTTGTTTTCTCAAGTTTTCCAGTGAGATGTGAGACAAAGGAAAGTTGACAACTTTGCTATGCGAGCGGGTACGTGCTAATCAAAGCGGGATTGGGATTGGTGAGTGAGTCATTCCATTCTTAAGGGATCCTTACAACTCTACCTTTGAGTTCCTCAAACTCGGAGAAGTGTGGAGGCTTATGGGTATTGCAATGTAGCGCATGTCTGGACTTATGGTTTCAAAGGGAACTAAAGGCTCATGATTGAGAGTACTCATCCTCTGTACTCAGGGCCAAGAGTGATATAAAGGATGTAGAGGGCTAAAGGAGAAGAAAATTTTTTTTCTGTGTAAGGGATAGTTTTAAAGTTTGCCAAGGCATGGGATAAGAGAGAATAGGATGCTATTGAGCCGAGGCCGACGGCTCCTAATTAGTGCCCTTATGAGAGATTTTGTGAAGAAGTATACGAATGTTTTCATTTGACAAGAGAGTCAGCTCTTTTGTGTCAATTTGTTTAATAGTTATTTCTAGACAGGTAACACTCGTTAGTGACATTTTTTTATTATATATGTAGGTGAGAATTTGGAAGATTGAACACTGTCCGAACTGCGGAGGAGTAGCAACGGACAATGCACACTTGTACCTACTGAATGGAATGGATATTGTTGAATGATGAATTGCTGTGAATGGTGTGAATTGAATGTTATTACATTTTTACTGCAGGAAATGATGAGTGAATTTGATGAAATGTTTTGCATGTGATTAAAAATTGTAAATAGAACTAAAAATGTTGAGCAATGCAGTCTAGGCTCGACTCAGAAGATAAAAAATTAATAGAATGGAAATATTGCAAGAAAACATCATGTTTTTGCTAAGTTTTCTACTTTTATTGATATATATATATATATATATATACATATATTGTTTGTTTGTTGTTGACAGGGTGGTTCCTATTTTTTGCGATGTTTTCCACTTTTATTGTTTTATATATATATATATATATATATATATATATTGTTTGTTTGTTGTTGATAGGGTGGTTCCTATTATACTTGTAAGGGAGACTCTGTCTGTTTTATTTTTTAAAATTATTAATTTTCTAACATTTAATGGGTTGTGTTGTTTTAAAAATGTTTGGCATATCATAGCATGTATTTAAAACTAAGATAGAGCCTAAGCATCTCATTTATACATTAAATGCTTAGATCACTATATTGAGACTCCGAGATTAGATCTGGTAACCGAATCAAGTAGATTAGCGAATGATTTAGTCGCCGATAACATTTCCAGTTTGGTTTGTGGGTGAACGTTTAGTCGCTCTTCTAAAGTTGTTGAACGTTTAGGCACTCTATATCCAAGCATTTTGACTCTTTGACCGTTATTACACTTTTGAACTTTTCACAAATTTCATATCATTTGTCAACCAAAATCAATTCTTTTTCAACCCAACAAACTCATACGATGGTTCTACACGTACCCATGATAGATTTTCATCAAATAACCATTTTAAACAAATCTACCATTGAAGCATAAATTCCAAGAAATTTACAACAAAAAATCTATAAATATACACTTATAAAATTTTGACGAATTTCGAATCTTTTTCACTCGATCATCAACCAAAATCAATTATTTTGTTAACCAACAAACTCATATGATGATTCTAGGGATACCCATGACAGATTTTTCATCAAATTGACCATTTTTAACAAATCTACCATTAAATCATAGATTCCAAGAATTGTACAACTAAAAATCAATAAATCATGGACCAATCAACTAATTATCATTCTTAAAGTCATTTAATGATCATATCTTGCATAATTACACCTATACATCATATAAATTCCAAAATTTAAATGTGTATTTATATTTCATGGAAATTTTATATAAATTAAAACATAATTCATGCACAAGTACTCTAATCTTTTGAATTCTTTGCCAAACAATCGTTCTCTATCAAATTTCATCATAGATCCATGAAAAACCTTATACCATGATCTCCACGAATCAAATCTCATCTACATCAGTTATGACTCATGCACGTATGATATCTTAATAAAAAAAAATCTAAATGTATGGCGAATAAAACACAGAATAACAATGAAAAATGAAGAATTACCAAAACCTTAGTTGTCAACAAGGAGGAGAGGAGAGGAGAGAAAGAGCCACCATAGAAAAACTTAGAAGAGAGGGAGAGACTGATGTGAGAGTCCCATGCAAACCTTTTACCCCTCACTTAAAGGACAATTCTGACAGTATTCTCTAGTAAATTTATTGAACTTAAATCTAATCGAATGAACACCAAAACTTGAACTGAAAACATCAAACACAACTTGGTAAACAATATTCCAATCCAACTACGCCAATTAAATTATAAAAATCCATTAAAATGAATTCCTAGCCCAGTCTCGGGTCTCACAAGGAAGATGCCTCTAAATGATTCAAGGAAGGAGGAGAAGCATAGACATGCCCCTAGGTAAGGGAAGAAGCCACAACCACAAGCAATCACCTCCCATACTTCAAGATCATCAACTAGTTGTCACTTTTGTGACAAGGAAGGGCACATCCAATGGAGGTAAAGGTGGAAATCCTTTGTCCAAAAGAGGAGAGCCAAGTGAATTCCAAAGAAATCAAGGACCGAGAGATCTAAACTTTCATTTAAAGGAATGTGTTCCGTTGATGATCAGTTAATCATTCAGCAACTGAACAAATTGTAAAAGTTGAACTGGTTAAAATCCCTAACCCCAACCGAAGTCACAATGACCGAATGTTGCCATCGATGAAGTCGTTGTTGATTACTTCGTCATTGACACTGCTAAGCCTTTGCATCCAACCGCTGGCCAAACCACCTACCAGAGATGTCGTCTATCTCCTTCAGTTGGCCAATCGTTCACCTCGATCAAATGATTGGGGATTTGTGCTTTTCAGTTGCTCCACTGGTGAATGTGTTCTATTGCCGCTCATACCACTGTTGCTGAGGTCGTGAGGTCAATCCCGAGTCTTGTCGACCACTGGAGATCCACCACCAAGTTGTGATTTGTTGTCTATGCTAAGTTTAGGAGCCAACCACATTTGGTTGACATTCGGGTGTGTGATCAATAACCTAATCCAGTTGGAGTAGCTGAATTGCACTAAGCTTAAATGGCATTTGCTTGGCTACCCTTCCTAGTCCTCATGGTTAGGAGCTTCGGAGTGAGGCCTTCGTGTAGGTCCAATAGGGGTGTGGACAATCCAAGGGAGCCGAGTGCCTGACACACTTTCAACTGGAATAAGAATTTGACGAAAGGAGATTTTGACAAGAAGGTTGTGGTCTATGAGAATCTCATTTATGTGAAAGATCTCAACAACTACATTGATGGTTTCCTTAGCTTGTAAAAACTAAAAGTTGGGAAATTGCATTCATGACCACCCGAGAGACCATGGTTGCTTAATTTTTAATTTAATAGATTTTAAATTATGGGTATACTTGTTTCTTGAGACAAATAAAATGGATGTACTTAACATTTTCATCAGAGATAAAATTTTGTTTTGTATGTGAACATGATTAATTCATAAAAAAAAGTTGATTATACTCTGTGTGAATTAGAAGATTGATCTCTAAGGTGAAAGAAGTTAGAAAAGGTAATCGATTGAGGTGAATTTGACTAGTTGGATAAACGGTCAAGGAAATAGCTTAATCAAACAAGTGGATGCGGTCAAAAGCACACCAACTCCGACGATCAAGTTTTTTCCATGTTTTACTATTTTCTTTCAAGTTAATATGACTCTTATAATAGTTATTGGAATTATTTACTAGTAAGAGTGTTGAAAAAGATTACTTGATTAGTCCGCAAGGGCCAAACCAGGCAGTTTTGGCTGCATATGGTTAAACATGTAAACTTTTGTGACCCTTTATGGTTTTGGTTGAGGGTAGAACGTGGCTAGCTAATTTCCTATGTTTTTGTGAGGCTTGAAGGGAGAGTAAGAAATGGGGAGAATTAGGGGTGGAGTATATAAGCTATCATTGAGAGAAACCGTCCTATTTTCATTTCTACAAAGCCTAGGAGTGGTCCTCTCTCTTTGTGAACGTGGTGATCCTCCTTCTTCCTTATTCCTTAGCTGGATTTTGATTCTTCTTGCTGGTTAGAAGGGTTCTACCGCATAACATATGAAAAGTAACCTAAGAAGAGGCTAGTAATATAACTTCAACATAGTTATGCATCATCCTCATACTCATATTGTTCATTGTGTGCACTTGTTATGAATGTATGTAGTCATTGAAAAACTATGTTTATATGATTGTTTGATGCATGTACACTATGATTGGGATCATGAATTCAATTTGGGTGAAAACGATATAGGGTTCAACAACATAGAATCAAAGTTTTTGTTTGATGCTTGTGTTGTTTCGATAAAAGTTGATTTTAAAGAATAAAGATACAGTGAAATCAATCAATAACCTATCTTTTTCAACTAATAATTGTTTTAAAATATAAGTGATGATGTAAAAAGAGAGTGTATAAAGTTTTATTCCATTATGAGATGATTTGATATGTTTTTGGTAAAAATCTAATTAAATTACGAAAGAATATACCTTCATTGAGAGCTTTAATAGTAACATGAGATCCCCCAAATTGAAAATCATTTTAAAGTGATGTCATACAATATGTTAAGAGGCTATGGATAAAATTGCATAAAATTTGGAAATAGTTTAGGCCTTGAACGAATGTTTTGAAGTCGGATTGTACCGAACAAAAATGCTCAACTGCCTTGAATAAGAGTGCCTAAGCACCCTGCACACTGCAAACTTGCGTTTGTTAGCTGAATACAGAGAGCCCAAGCGCCCTGAATAGAGAACGTGAGCATCCTTGTTTTGGGAAAAAATTATCTATTTTTTATTCATGACTATTGTTTAGTGATGATTAATACTTTATTGGGTTTGTTTAATGTTGTTAATGATATGATGGTGTGATTATATATGATGGATGAATAAATTATCATGTTTGGATGGTGAATGAATATTCATAGCATGTTAGGCATACATATACATGTAGACTAATTTAGGTAGTGATGTGTAGTACTTGCTTCATTGCTCACATTATGAGGGCGCGTTGCTGAGACATCTCGGAGCATGGAAAGGCAACAACTCAAGTATGGTTAGACAGTATTAGGAAAGTTTTATGATTCATTCAATGATTTTGCGTGTCAAACTTATAAATCGAAGTGTGATTTAATCTTTTGGCATGCGAAAGAAACTTAATATAATTAAGTAAGAAAACTAGTGAAATGGAAACTAAAACATGTTGGTTTTTTTATGCTTTCATAAATTGTTGAATCCAAGTAATGGCGGGGCCTAGGCTTTAATTTTAGGCATCCATCCCAAGCCAACGCCAAAGTCGGGAAGCTATTGTACACACCGCGCTTATGATCATTATATGGGGAGGTAAAATGTGGGTGCTGTGATTGGCCAGTCACACATGTTTCAAGACTTTTGATATAAAGTCGAATAATTACTGACGAGGATGAGTGGATGATAAATATAAAATATAACTTGATGAGTTAATCTTTTTCTATCCTTGTTTGTGAAAAGACTGAGTGTAGGAACTTATATATGAAAATTAGTCTATATTAGGATATCAATGATTTAACTTAAATGGTTGAGGATATATAAGAGAGCTTCTTTGCTGAATTAGTCTAAGCAAACAATTTATATTGCTCGCAGGTAGTGGAGATTCTTGCTATACGACAAGATGTAGAAATCAACATTTAAAGTTTTTTATTATTTCTTGTATTTGCATTATTTGTTGGACATGCTTATATTTATAGTAAATATTGCATATAGTGGACTTCTTTGCTGATTTGGTATATTGGATTTAGATATATTATTTATGATCATGGACTTGTTATTAGTAGATTTTGTGGCTATTGACAATGATTGATGCATTTATATTTTATTATGCTATGTACTCATAGTACACCTCTATTATTTATTTATTATTTTAGTAATAGTATGGCCATTGGATTAGTATTAATTTGAAAAGGGGTATATCGTTACATTACCCTTCCTCAAATTAAGGAATTCTACACCTTGGTGAAGGTGAAAGAGGGATATTAAAAGACTTAAGTAGATAGGCAAGAGTTTCATCTTCGATTGGGGCACATTGCACAACTCCATGTCATGCTGAATGATAGTAGCAAGACATACTTCAACAATGTATAACTAGAGCATTTCATATCTAAGTTTGTGAAGAGGAACTTGATGGCACTGTTGTTAACATAGGAACTACCTCACAATCTTCACGAGGGCTGGAGATCTAACTAGGATGGCATTGTGTTTTGGCAAGTGATTGGAATAAACATTTTTCCACAAGTTGGACATCATAGTGAACTCTCATCATATGTTGTCTACACCGTATGGAGGATCCTCTATGGAAGAAAGATCAACTTGTCCTGCCACATCCTCAACCATATATGGAGATGTCGAAACCAAATGAAAAGTTGTCTACCTTATGGGAAACTCCTCACAACCCCCTTCTTCCAAGTGAGAGCAAATTTGAACCAAAGGATCACCTCCATCATCCCATACATGATCGTGGACTTCAACTTAATCTACTACAAGTTAAAAAATACAAAATCTTGGATTCATTACGATGAATATTATTTTGAATGCATTTTTTCTGCAAAGCGGTAATTGTAATCAATAATTAGATGATTCAATAAAATAGAAAAAATAGGCAATGTATAATTAGATGGCTCTCCAAAGTAGAAAAAAGGAGTAATATGAGAACTTGAAAAGATTGACCATTCCCAACTATTGGAAACTACGATCTCATTGATGCTCTTCATTGGCTCCATTTGAAAAACCATAATTGCATCCTTAAATGAATGGACACTCTTATCCATTAGTGGTTGGATAAAAGGGCGCATAAATAGTATTTGTGTCCCTTGAAGAAGGCATACAACTATTCACTAGTGATCAAAATGAAGGAGTTTATGTGGCACAAAGCTAATTACATTTCCAACAAAGGTATTAGATCACTATGACACTTAGACCCTTGCTTAAACCATATGTGGAAAATTATGCGAAAATGATTTAATCACAAAAATATATAACAAAATAAGCTCAAGTAACAATATAGCAAGGCAATAACCACTATAAATGAACCCAAATGAGTGATGGTGTGTTTATGCAAGAAATAGTCACTAAGCTGCTTTCTTTGGTGAATTGATCAAATCGTAAAAGTTTACTAAGTGGCATTGAGCTTTATTCATTGAGCTCTCTTAAATGAATTTGTCAAATACAAGAGAGATAAGTTCTTGTAAAACACAAGGGAGATAAGTCAAGTGTGCTAAAATAAGTAAAAAAAAAGGAATAAGCACACAAAGAGAAGGAGAACAGAGAAGATAACAACAATTATTAAAGAGATTCTCAACTAGTACTCTCTTCTATCATACTAAAACTATGCTACAAATTGTATTTTTATTGTTAATCAGAGCCTAAGCATGGAATAATTGTAAGTTATTAATCACATTATGGGTATATTTGGGTAGATGGGAGATTAGATATATGAAGTTTGTGGAGAATAATGCGGTCCTGCAATATTTTAGATCCCGTAACTTAGAACCATGACCTCTGTTGGAAACCTTAGATTTGGAGTTTTTCTCTGAAATTTAATAGTGGATTCATCTAACTGTCTAGTCTAAACTGCTAAAATTCATCTCATTTGGACACTATTTAAGGGTGAACTTTAATTAACTTGTAGAGCCTCTCATTGCAGTTTCTTGTTAAACCAGGTTCTGTACTAAATTAGGTGAATTCATTAACACACTTACATATTGGATTTTTCCATCAAATTATCTAGAAATCATTATCGAAATGTGGAGGTCAGGTGTGAAAATTTTCAGCTAGCTTAGAGTCTATTTAGGGGATGAACCAACTATGAAATTCCTAGGGTGCAGGACTATTAAACAGGGTTTCAGGTTGCAGATTAGATTTAAATAAATTAGTTGATGAGGCAAACAGAGGTAATTCCACTTAAAAATTTTCACAAACATTAATCCCAGTGGTTACTATCATATACTAAAATTTCATAACAAGTGGACTCGATTTAGACACAACAAAATTTAGTAGGTTGAAGTATGCGGGACTATTTCAAGAGTTCCAGATTGTTAAGCTTATTTGGTCATTTGGTCCTACACAAATGTTAATCTGGGTGTGTAGTTTGGGACCGTAAAAGTTCAGCTCACATTGACACGGCTTATGCTCCGAACCAATTTTATGATTTGACGATACCTAGACCTATTGCAAAGAACCTAGAACTCTAGTTTAGTTTGTGTATTTTCGTTACGGGGACAAATGTAAGAATTTTATCATAAAAATTTGCATGCTTACTACTCCAAAATTAAGTTAGAATCTAGAAAAATTTAGAATTTTTCGATGTCATCTGGGCTTTAAGCAAAAATCAAAATTAGTGTTTGTACAGAACTGTCAATGGGAACTCAGGAAAGGAGGAATTTAGCATTTTTGTTGATGGATCAAATGGGAGAAGTTTTGCATAAAATTTGATGGGCTTGCTCAACTAAATGCTTAGTTAAATTCTGCAAAATGTTAGCTAATTTAGAGGTTGTTTAGGTTGTGAACAAAATTCTTATGTGATAGCTATATAATCTGTGATGAGTTTAGTTTTTAATTTCATCAATCAAATTACAGTAAAACTTAATGAAACTTGGCATGTAGAATCTCTAAAATTCTAATCTATGTTTGGGAATTAAATGTCAGAAAATTTGGAGATCATTTGATGATTGAATAAATTACAAGTATGATATGTTCTATTTGTTATATGGTGACTTTAGTTATTCTTGGAGATTACTTCACTAAGGGGTAGGGTTGTTCCCCGGCCGAGTTAATTATGAGCTTTAGCAACTCGGCTTGGTTCAACTCGAATTCGATGATAAAATAACCCAACTCGGTAACTCGAAATTACCAAACTAAGTTTAATAAAACTTGATTTGAGTTGACTTAAGAGAAATTCAACTCGTGAAACATATCGGCTCTTAACTCAACTCGATTTGACTCAGTATATACTCAACGCAGTATGACATTCATTATTCCCATACCAATATACAACTTGTATAATTATTCCAAGTTTCCAACTTGTATAATTATTATGGTTTACATTCACAATACACCAAATTGACATTTTCCAACCTATAATAATGATTAAATACACCCTTAATTGATATTTTCCAACTCTAATAATGACCATAATACAAATTACAAAACATTCTAGCATAGTAGCACTCATTGCAGTTCAATCTCATTAATAGGTAGTTCAAACAGACTATTGTAGTCCAACCTCATATGTTCACGAGCCTACGAGAAGAAGTTAGGTCATCTCTTTTCTCCTCCTTGGTCCTTAGCTCTTCAATCTTTAGAAGAAGTCAGGTCATCCCTTTTCTCCCTCTTGGTCCTTAGCTCTTTGATCTTTAGAAGAAGGCCTACCAACGAAGCTAGAGCGGTGGGTGGGGAAAAGTAGCGTACTTTCATTAAACAACTTACTTTCATTGAAACTAGAGCAATGGGTGGTAAATAACAGTTTTGCTATATAAATTGAACAAGTTACTTTCATTGAAGCTAGAGCAGTGGGTGGTAAATAACAATTTGTACTTCCTTTCAAGTAATTCATGGTATGAGTCTTCATTCTCAGAGGTGGGGGAGCCCTGCAGACGTTGAAGAACAAATCTTTCATCTTTGTGTCCTCTCTTGTTCACCTAAAGCCTAAAGGTAATTTGTTGTTATCGTTTACTCTATCACTCCACTTTTCCACTGTTGTTCCTCCTCGTTTATGCTTATTTGTATGGAATAATCAGATAAATGGTTAAATATTATAAAAAGACGTGACAATTGATGTCAACAACAAAAATGAAAATTAGAATCATATAGTAGGATGAAATTAAAATACCTTATTTTCAGCAATGGCCTATATATTTTGTTCAACATAATCTTGTAGCTCATCTTAATATAGAGCCTTTCTGAATTGTGACCTTCTAGCTCTGCCCAAGGCAAGGTCCATTTCTCATTATCTCACTTTGCCACCGCCCACTAGCATAATAGCTTGCTCATTTCCTGTCACCATATACCCATATATGGAAGTGAAAAAACAGTTAAGTGTTAATGTTAACAAAAATAGTTTACTCAATACAGATAGAGAGTTTCAACTAATAATGTTTTGTAGAGTTGAGACTTATTATCTTTCATTGTATCAAAGATCTTTTCTTTATACAATCTTGAGATAAAGCAACCACCTTGTATTGTTAGGAAAGATCCAGAATAGTCAAAACATGGTGAATTGGTGATCCACATCACCTGCAAAACAAAAAAAGTTTATGCTACAGGTTTTGCCATTTTGGAACATAAGTGTGCTTCCAAAATAATTCAAACAAATGTTATTCATAAAACTATGAAAAAAGTATATACCTTGTTTTCATTTTTGTTTATAGGCATGGCTGATAACAACATCGCCTCTCCATTTCCAGAGGTCCATGCAACCACAACACATGAGGCTAATATTAAAGATACTTCAAATGTTGATGTGACTGAAATCCAAACAATAGTGAAATCTAAAGTTTGGGAAGAATTGAAAAAAGTGAAATTACCATTTGGAGAAACAAAAGTAGAATGTACCTACTACAAAACTTCGTATAAGTTGTCAAAGACTGGTTCCACAAGTAACCTAAAAAGACATTTGGAAAATTGTAAGAAGTGTAAAAGAGCTAAGAAGGTGCAAAAACAGATCAGTTTGGAGCCAATACAAGAAGAAGAGGGTAATGTAATAATTACAAATTACAAGTATGATAGGGAAAAATCTATGAGAGTTCTTGCAAAAATGATTATAGTAGATGAGAAGCCATTCAAATTTGTTGAAAGTAAGTTGTTCAATTTGTATTGTAAAACTCTCCAACCATGACATGATAAATGGTCTCGACATGATATTCGAAAGGAGTGCTTGAAGATTACTAAGAAGAAAAAGTTAAAATCAAGAATGATTGGAAGATGCTACCCTTGTTTGCCTCACAACATATTGTTGGACTTCAAGGATTAAAAAGCTTATATTTGTGTGACTGCTCATTATATAACAAAAGTTGGAAGCTGCACAAAAATATTGGCATTCCGTTATTTTCCTCCTCACACACAAGACAAGCAATGGCAAATATTATAACTAAATTTATGAGAGAGTGGAGTTTGGAGGGCAAAGTATTCATAATTACCATTGATAATGCTTTTTCAAATGATAGTATGATTAAAATATTAAAAGTGGTTTTTAAATAGTAGTAACTTACATCTTACAAATATATGCCACATGAGGCGTAGTGCACATGTTCTGAATGTGATTGTCCAATATGGTTTGAAGCATATAGAGGGGCTGCTACATACTATGCAAGAAACAACCAAGTATGTTAAAAGTTCTTCACATTGAAAGCTAGATTTTGAACCTTCCTTAGCACAATTCAACCTAACTGGGAAAAAAGAGTTGATGCTAGATGTGTAGACAAGGTGGAATTCAACTTATCTCATGTTGAAAGCAAGAAAAGATGTTAGACTAGCCTTTGCACATTATAGGGATACAAACTATAACTACAAATAATGCCCCTCTAGTGAAGATTGGAAAAAATATGTAGATATTGAAGAACTATCGAAGAAGTTCTACCATGCAATTGAACTAATATTTGGATCTAACTATCGAACATCTAATCTTTTCTTACCGATGATGTGGAGGATTAAGTGTGCATTGACTCGTGAACTTAAATATGAACAAGCTTTCATGGAGCCTATGATTGAAGCTATGCAAGAGAAATTTAAAAAATATTGGTCACAATGCAATTTTGGTGTTGGCAATTGCAACTATTTTGGATCCCAAATATAAGCTAATGATGATTAAGTTTTTCTTCATCAAATCTACAAAGAAAGTGCAAAAGTAGAGGTAAAGAAGGTGATGGATGCTTTCAAGGATATTTTTATATATATACACTTCAAAGTGATTCAGATGTAGATTATTTAGGTAAAATGGATGTTGGACCTAAAAATAGTTACTACAACATGTTTGATAATGATGCCTACAACAAATTTGTCCAAGAAGTTGAAAAAATAAGGAGACATCAAAATCAAAATTAGATACTTATTTGGACAATCTCATAGAAAAGGTTGTAAAAGAGGCTGACTTTGATCTTCTAAATTATTGGAAACACAATGCAAACAAGTACAAAATACTATCAGCCAATGCAAACACAATAGTTGCCTCTGAATTTACATTTAGCATTGGTGAAAGGTTGATCAGCGAGCATAGAAGAAGTTAGAAATCTGAGACTGCAGAGACGTTGGTTTGTTCACAAGACTGGTTATGCCCAATGTACCTTGAATCTGATGAATCTGAAGAGAAAGAAGAATACAAGTAAAGTTAGTATGCTTTGTATGACATCATTATGCTAGTACTTGTTCTCAGTATCATTATTTCATTTGAACTTAATTGTGATTTGCTTTGCACTTATCTTGCTATTTTATTAGGCTTACTATCTTGCTCTCATTGTAATTTGTGGTGCTTGATAATTTTGAAAGTTGCTATAGAAGTTTTCACCCTAAGTAAATTGTAAAAACAGTTACATCACTAAATTTTTTGACAATTACTAATAAATTAGGAACTATTTAATAACATAACACGTGTATAAAATTTGTAGTGATCTAGTAAATTATAAATAACAGCTACTTATACACATATGACTATATAGTGTTTATTTAACTTATATATAACAGTTATAATACTTGATAATTTAGAAAATTAGTAACAACAATTAAAAGAAAATTATGTATGTGACCTATGTTCATATAGAAGCTTTTGCAAAAAAATAAATTGAAAAGCAAGATTGTATACTTACTTACCTACAATCCTCTCCTTCAAGAAGTCTAACATCTTAGAATATGTTTGGTCCATGAAAAATATAATGAACACTTTTAGAGTTCATTAGAAAAAAATATCGTAAAAAAGTGTACAAAATCAAATGAAAAGATAAAAAATATAAGATTATAAAAAGATAGACACAAAAACAATGAAATCCATAATACTATTAGATCTAGGATACGAAGGGAAAGATTTATCATTTTTAAGGAAAAAACTAAATGAAAAAAAATATTTGAAGAAAAAACAAAAAAATGTACTAAAATTTGTTACCTGCTGCTGCTCCTTCTCCCGAACACTACCTTATCATAAAAGAATGGTAGCCGACTGGCCATCGCCTGTCACCATTGCTTCTCCCAAACCCTACCTTATCCTGAAAAGAATAGTAGTTGTCGCCCGTCACCGGCCACTACTACTTCTCCCAAACCGTACCTTATCACAAATCGTTGTTGCTGCTCCTTACCCCATACCCTAATTGAAAGCACGAAAAGGCTCGAACATTTCGATTATACAAGCTTGGGTTGATGCTAGTTCTCTTTTACTTTAGGAAGCCTGACTCGAATTGGATCGAGTAAATCCCGAACTTGTTATGACCATGAACATGAGCTTTGGAAAAGCCGACTCGGACCCGCCCATGAACAGCCCTACTAAGGGGGTTTCCTCCAAGGTGAAGTCAATGATGTAACGACCTAGCCCAAAGTGCAACGTAATGGGCTAAGTTATCTCTTTAAAATGGTTAACCCAAGCTAAAGATCTATAGTCCATTCTCACTTATAAACATGATCTTCTCCCAGTAGGTATTAGATGTGGGACTAAGTTGAGGGATCTCACAATCCACCCACCTTAGGAAATTTTGTCCCCGAAATGCCTATACTTGGCCTATTGCTAGCCCCAGCCCATGACCTTTCCGGCCCGTGACTGGCAGCCTAGCCAACGTCCCTAGTCTTAGCCCGTTGCTAACCCCAGCCCATGACCTTTTTGGCTCGTGACCGCTAGCCTAACCAACGTCCCTAGTCCATCCCACCATCTAACACGTAACCAGGTTGCTCTGATACTACATGTAATGACCCAGCCCAAAGTACAACGTAATAGGCTAAGTCATCTCTTTAAAATGGTTAACCCAAGTTAAAGATCTGTAGTCTATTCTCACTTATAAACAGGATCTTCTCCCAGTAGGTATTAGATGTGGGATTAAGTTGAGGGATCTCACAAATGATAGTTGATTTGGCATTACGGCTAGCGTGTTCATGGCATGCATGCATTCATCTTATAGGATTTGAGTAGATTGTGTCTAGTATGTAGGTTCTTAAGGTACGAGCATGCCAATAGGTTGTATTGCGTAGGGGCTCACCATTCCGGTCCATTAGGATTTCACCTTAACTTGTTCTCTACTTAGCTTTGATCAGTGTTGCTTTCATATCGTGTACATTATAGGATGGTCTAGGTGTGGTTATATTGAATCTCATCTAGTCCAGACTATAACAACCCATTTTGGCCAGAAGAATAGACCGAATCTTGATGTTAAAAATTGGAAAACTATTCATTAGACTACTATCGTATAAAAATTATGAAAGCAAAACCTAACCTTCAAGGAGGCTTATGGCGGACACTTATGGGACTTTCATACAATGCGTGCTTATCACACTAATATAGGAAGGATCTTAAATTTAAGGGTTCACCAATGAGCACTCCAAGCCATAGAAGAGGTAATATTTCCCTAACAACTAAGATGATGATTTTCATATAAAATGATCAATCCGAACACACATAGGCAACATCCCCCAATGCAATTCAGAGATTGAGTTCTTCAAAGATGTGGATGCTTATTATACTAACACAGGAAGGATCTTAAACTTAAGGGCTCTTGAAAGAGCACTCTGAGCCACAGAAGAGACAACACCTCCCCAGCAACTAAGAGGGTGATTTTCATATGCAATGATCACTCCATGCTACATGATGGAAATACCCCCAATGCAATTAAGTAGTTGAATTCTTAAAAGATGTGGAAGCAATATCCAGTTCTTATAATTATTCTAGTGATTTGGTTTAGGTATCTTATTACTTAATACTGATGAATTGTGCTAAAGTAAACACTGGGTCGTAGTTACCTGTTCCACACACTTCACAACAAATAAATTAAAACACAGATTCAACATTGTGTGCCATGACATTATACCCCAACACTTTGTCTTCACATGGACTCTTCGCAATCTATGAACTGCAAGTTCCTCTAGGCCATGTTTCTCTAATAATCACACAGTTGCAACAAAATATGTTTCATACACCTTAAATTGCTCTTCTTTGTGCTCCGAGACTTTAAAGCTTACACACCCCATAGACGATATTTAGCCTTGCCCCAAAGTTCAGTACGATGCATGGTCAGTTTTTATAATAATATAAAGGCACACGTACGTACACCAACTATGACATTCACCCAATCTAGAATCACATATAGTACACGAGTTCATGGCACATGCACAATAATATAAGCCAAATTTCCATACATAATACAAAATACATAACACAGAGCCCATGCAACCATTATGAGTCGTAGATCTGTAGGCCTAAGCTGGTCGTAACGACCCAGCCCAAAGTGCAATGTAATAGGATAAGTCATCTCTTTAAAATGGGTACCCCGGAAGTTAAAGATCTATAGTCCATTCCCACTTATAAACAGGATCTTCTCCCAGTAGGTATTAGATGTGGGACTAAGTTGAGGGATCTCACAATCCACCCACCTTAGGAAATTTCATTCCCAAAATGCCTATTCTTGGCCCGTTGCTAGCCCCAACCCATGTCCTTTCTCGCCCGTGACCGGCAGCCTAGCCAACATTTCTAGTCTTGGCCCGTTGCTAACCCCAGCCCATGACCTTCTTTGGCCCGTGACCGGTAGCCTAGCCAACGTCCCTAGTCCATCCCACCATCTATACAGAACCAGGTCGGCTCTGATACCATTTGTAACGACCCAGCCCAAAGTGCAACGTAATGGGTTAAGTCATTTCTTTAAAATGGGTACCCCGAAAGTTAAAGATCTCTAGTCCATTCCCACTTATAAATAGGATCTTCTCCCAGTAGGTATTAGATGTGGGACTAAGTTGAGGGATCTCACAATCCACCCACCTTAGGAAATTTCGTCCCCGAAATGCCTATTCTTGGCCCGTTGCTAGCCCCAGCCCACGTCCTTTTTAGCCCGTGACCGGCAGCGTAGCCAACATTTCTAGTCTTGGCCCGTTGCTAACCCCAGCCCACGACCTTTTTGGCCCGTGACCGGCAGCCTAGCCAACGACCCTAGTCCATCCCACCATCTAACACGGAACCAGGTCGGCTCTGATACCATTTGTAACGACCCAGCCCAAAGTGCAACGTAATGGGCTAAGTCATTTCTTTAAAATGGGTACCCCGGAAGTTAAAGATCTATAGTCCATTCCCACTTATAAACAGGATCTTCTCCCAGTAGGTATTAGATGTGGGACTAAGTTGAGGGATCTCACATTGGCCAACGCCATTCAGCCTCACCTACATACATGTAAAAAAATATGTCAGTGATAAATAAATTTAATTACTGGTCTGAAATAACTAATGATATTTCAAGACTCGCAAATGAGTACTTCGTTACCCACGAAAAAACTTATAAACTATAGAAAAAGCACCTTAGAGTTGTAAGCAAGAACAAATTACATAAAATAGGCCAGCACATAGCTCGACAAAACATATGTACATACATGGCTTACAACCTCACATCTTCAATACAACACTGGCCATGGTACTCAGATGGCATTTGCACAGTTTGTTAATTTAGTGACACGAATTTTATAAATGTGTTGCATTATACAGTACCCTCATACATTGCACTACTTTAGTATTAGTGCAATTCATACTAACCGTACAATACTCTAATGTTCATAAAATGGAAACCTCAACCTTGATGATTTGTTAAAACTCGGTACTCAAGGAATCAAAAAGAGATGAAGTGGATGAGTCATACAGATCTAGATGATTAAAACTCCTCACCCAAAATTAGCGAGCTCACCCTGCATATCATAACAATAAGTTGAAACCTGAATCACAATCATATCGCATTGACATGTAAAACGAAGCAATACATTTACACATGCACGACATTGAAAACTTAATTAACTTATTTTTCTTACTTAGTGAAGTATTAAACATCATCAAGTAATATTAATTATGGTTTAGGTTTTCATGTAAACTTAGTGAGAAGATCCAAACTTTGGGTTTTCTTGAATGGACTTAACCAACCAATTTTTGGACGGGCCAAACAGTGTTCAAATGCATTGACATAAAGGTTTGGTATAAAAATTACCAACTGCTCGCCTATGGGCCAACATGGTATACAAGGCCCACAATGTTAGGCTATGGTACTGGGAACAGTATTCCTAGGTTGCGTACTAATTTTTTTATGTGTTATTCATGGCTTTGGAGACTTTAAATAAGCCTGGGTAAAAGGGTAGGGATAAAGAACGACATTAGAAGGTCAGGTCAAAAGACCATGTAATAAGGCTTGAATGGGCTCGGAAAGGGCATACATTGACTAAGGGATTCTAGATCTAGCTAGACCTAAGTAGATTAGAAAATTTCTATCAAATTATCTACCTAAACCAATGGCCATGAAAATTTGTAGAGACCCTACAAGAACACATCCTATGGTCTGGGTGAAATTTCCTATAATTTTACCACCCATACTAGGCTAAATGAATTTTGCAACCGGAGCTAGGGAATAAGGGTTACACTTCTCATTCCTATACGCTCCCAAAATCTAAGCTAGTTATCCACCTAAATGAATTTTAGCTATCCCCAAATTTTACACATTTACAGTAGACAATTAGTTCGTCCTGATAAAATTTTTAGAGATTTTGTAAAAAAATTTAGCAGCACAACTAACAGCACAATCATAGAACATTACCAAGCAAACTAGAAACATATCATACACATACATTGGTTAGGGTTGATAAGGCCCTTAATGAAGTCATTTCAGCTTGAAATTTTAGTGAGATGTAACCAACACTTGCCACAACCATCATTCAAAAGAGTGTATGCAAAAATTCCCACACAAGGGGACAAAATTGGATAAAGTGGTAGATAGGCTACTGCAAATGGTAAAGCTGCCAACTTTCTTTGACATTCAATCCCATACATGCTGATACAGGCCAAAAACTGAAAAACATGTCTCAACATTGTGGATCTACCCCTTATGAACAAGACATATATAATAGCATACAAAAATACTATGTAAAGCAAAAGTTATAGCAAATCTGTCCAGACTGTGCACACAGGCAATCATGGCATGATAAAAAACATATAAGTATTTAATGCAATATGCAAAAATTATAAAACCAATACCTAAATGCTCCTACAACAATCAGTTAGATCAGAAAAATATCAAAACAACATAAATAATACACGACATGGAGCAATAGCATGCAAGAACATGAATAAAGCACCCAAATGGGGGAGAACCTTACCTCTAAAGCACCAAGGGGAGGTCTCATGGGTCTTTCTACCCCACGACCTACAACCCTAGGAGCCTAGGAAGGCTTGGAGAAGCTTACATGACCAAGGAGATGCCAAGGGAGGAAGGGAAGAAATGGAGGAAAGGAAGGTGGGTTTTATAGAAATGGGAAAATCTACCATCTACCATAGGCATGCTCCACTAATGTCACCAAAAAGGTGTTACACCTAATAAAATATGGGCGCCACATCCAATGAGGTATGGCTGGCCCAAAACCCAAAAACATGGTCTTTTCACCCTAAAGTAGTGGGGATGACCTTGAGAATCGAGTTACGGGTCTTGCAGAGGCTATGAATGTCTCAAAGAAGTTTTAAATATACGGCAAGCAAACAAGACTCGTGAGGGGCTCGGTCCTAATGTCTAACTAGACTTGACTTGATTGAACCAGAAATAAAAAGGTTGGATGTGTAGTGTTCAAACAAGTGAACTGATCACTGAAGGAGGTTAAGGTCGAGCAAAGATACACAATGTCATACTCGAACCACGACATGCATGGTCAGACCCAACTAACCTGATCTGGGTTAAAATTAAACCGACTCAAAAACCCTTGGGTGAACGACCCAAATTTTACATGTACTATCTGACTAATTTTTCTCTCAGGATTAATAACGCTTGATGATGAGATATTTCAAATCATTTTTGAAGTTATCTCCATTACAAATTGCCTTTAGGCTTATAATATTTACTTGATCCGGAACTTATATTATGTATGTTTTTTGATGTCTTGATCTACTCTGAGGGGAGGCATATGGAGGAAGTGGAGATGTCCTATCTAAATCTTCTATAGTTCAATATTTTGACCCTATTATGAGTGTTCTCCTATGCACAGGTAGCCTCACTCTCAACTGAGGCCTGGGGTATTTCTAATTTGTATATTTTCTATAATGTTATGATGTGATGTATTTTGGTGAGCTATTAAACTCATCTGCCACTTTACATATGTCATTCTTTATTGGCTGGTAATCTTTCGTTTACTAACGTTGTTTTTATTATGTAGGTATGTCTATTTTGGTGGCCAAGTTGAAAGGGTAGGGACACAAAGATTTAATATGGCATGAGAGTGTTGGTCGTTGATTGTGTCATGGATGTTATGTACTTTATTGACTTTTGATCACTTATGTATCTAATAACATATGATATTTTACCATGTCATTTTCATTTTGATATGGTAGTGACAAAAGACTTTGTCATTGTTTTTTTACCAATTTACTAATTTATTTGTTTTCGAAAGTAAAAATATAATTATATTAATCACTATTAATAAAAAGTATTATTATTATTATGTTTAATTAAAATTTTATTTTATTATATCCTTCTAAAAGTTTGTTTAACATAAATATTCCGTCTAAATGATGCCAAATTTATGATCATAGCAAGGATTTTGTGTTTCCATAGACTTGTACGGTTGAAATAAAAATTTATAAATTATTAACAATGTATCGTCGATCAAAATGGTCAGAACACTATAGTGGTAGACAATTATAAAAGTAGTAGTGGTTAATGGTTGAAAATTAGTAAATAATAATCATAGATACCTTCGACCACACAGTAACCACATCACTTACACCCCTAATTAAAATAATAAATATACTTTATTGGAGCTCTTGATAGTGAGTTGATTAATTGTTTTGGTTACTCGGCACCACATTTTATGTTTATTTAGCTCTCCACTAGATTTTGGGTAGAGTAATAGAAAAGTTTCACATCTACATGTGCAATGTAATAGGTAGTGTCTTGTATGTATATATATATATATATACATGTGAGTTCTTACCCTTCTTTAATTAATAGATAGTCATTTTAGATTGAAGCTCATGAACTATTATCTCACTATTCTAATAAGTACAATACTTCTCTCCAAAACATAGAAAGATAATTATGTCTTTGCCATGTACTTGTTTTGGGTTTTCCAAGTTAGATATCTACTAAGCCTCCATCAAAAAGATAATATTATGTGGAGTGATTCTTTGCAATATATGACGTAGTAATAAGTGAGAAAATAACAAAATGGACAAAGGTTTTTCTATTGGTATTGGCACAAGTAACATACAAATAAATAAGAAGAAACTACCAAATCAAACAAAAGAGTACAATCTTTTTTAAAAAAATGCTTTGTACAAAAAGCTCTTATAAAAATTTGTCATTATCCCCCCAAAATTCTCTGGATCTAGTTTTTGTACAAATTTATTTTTCCTTCTTATCATCATCTTGGGGATGGAAAAAACAAAGAATCATGGGAGTTGTTGGGAACAAACTGTTGAATAGTATGGGTAGAACTTGAACATTCTAAAGTTCTTATGTGAACAGCTAAACAGTCCTTCAATTCTTGCGCCACAATATTCATACTTGGCCTGTGTGTGGATTTGGCTGATGTGCATGAAACCGCTAAAGTTATCACTTTTTGGCAGAATCAACATCGAACTTGTTCCTTAATCTAACATCTATAACTTCCAAAATATTTCCCTCCATGTCAAAACCACCAATCCATTGAACAATGCCCACCCTCTCTAAGCTAGTCTGGATGATGGGTAGTTGGCCGGTGATGGGCTCCAATAGAACAATGCCAAAACTATAGACATCCGTCTTCTTGTTCACATTATAGGAGATACAGTACCTGGTTTAGCATTGAAAGGTATTTCAAGTTAATAAATTTAATGGATCCGACAACATTATAAACAAATGAAAATTGACCACTGATGAAGAGGGAACTCTATACCACATGACCACTAGAGGTATCAAAAGATTAAAGGAATTTAATTAATACCTAACAAAAAATACAAAAAAAATTAACACACAAATAATATGGTCCGACACCTTGTGAGATAAGGCTTAAAAAAGGACAAGCTATATACAACTCCAATTTACAAATAAAGGACACTTTAATTTTATAAAAATTTAGACAAAGTCACTCTTAAATTGGATACTGAGTATTCTCGATGTTTAAAAATCCTGTCCTAATGCTAACAATCACACAACACTAATAAACTAATAATTTTCATAATGGCACTTAGGGTCATCATTTTCCCAAGCCCACCAAAGGCACACAACGTTTCTTGCAGTCATAGCAAAAGTTCATATTTTGTGTGCCTTGAGTTGCATGAGCCACATAACTAAAATGAACACTTAGCCCTTCTCATGCAAACATTTAGTATGATCTAAGCTTAGTGTTCCACATGATATATGACAACAGTTGACTACAAATAACTTTACATAAACTAGGCGAAATACTGCACTGTGTGCGATCTATTTTGGAAATAGATTAAGAATTTAGAGATAAATGTTTGTTAAATACGAGAACATATAGATTTTGATTTTAGAGATAAACTCTAATCAAATAAAGAGATGGATTAAAATATTTAACTTATGATTTTTTTATATTTTAATTGGCTGAATGTGCCACTTTTAATCACAACTAATTTTTTGATAGCCCTTATTCATAATAACAGTTGATGTGTGAACTTAATCACTTTGAATAAACTTTTTTTAAAAACTAAGATAAAAGTATAGACACGCAACAAGAGTTAAATGGGAATACGAGAACCAAATATATAATTAACGTTATAAGATTTTAGGGACTACATGGATTCATGATATTGAAAAAATCATATGCTTTATATGAAGATATGCAGGCTGTTACTAGTCTATGTGAGCTCTATCTGACTAGCTAGCATGAACGAAACAGAAAATCTATAAAATCTATAAATGATAATTCATGGCAAAAGCATTAATGTTTTAATAAAAAAATTATTTATTTTCATAGTATTTATGTGAAGTCCATGTTTTGATGATAATTACCTAGAACTCTGGATGCCAGAAATTGATACATGGAAGCTAAAGTTACAAGGTCACGGAATGTCTTGGTTGAAAATAGAGCTTATGCAAACTCCTCATTTTAAAAAGGTATAACTTTCATCATAAATGAATTTTGATTATGAAACTTGCTAAGAGTGATAGAAGACTTCAAGAGCTTTCCAATACTTCAATAATCACCCAAATTGGAGTTCTCTATAGAAGTTATGACATCTCAACAACTACAAAATTCTTGGTGAGTTGTTTGATTGACTATGGGCAAATCAATCAGCAACTGAATGTGCAGTTTACAAAGCTTTGTGAAGTTTGACAAATAGATCACTGAAAAAACTCCAACAGAACTGTAGAAAAATTGATCATGAATCGGCTCAAGGCATAATAATAATTTCAAGTCCAGTAGCCAAACGATGTCAAGAGGATGATTGTTAGATTAATTGGCAGTCGATCGAGGCCTAGCTTTGGAAAAAATAGTTGTTGAAAAGGATGATGTGTCAAATTTAAAAGCATATCGGCAACTTTCTTAGATAGGAGACTTCAGCCTATAATTAAAATCTTTGAATGGTGTTTTTGAGGAACTCTTAGGAGGTTTCAAGTATGAAGTAATGAATTTAGAGATCACCTTGCTTGTAATATCTATATGCTTTCATTTTCACATATAAGTGCATTGTATTAGCTTAAGGCATGTGTGTTGAAGACTTGGTGTGGTTACTACATATGTTAAGATATTGTTTTACACTCCGATTGTGTTGGATGTGTGACTGTAAAACCTAGGCCATTTGCCTGATGGTTTTCATGTCGGTTTAATCTTTACATGGATTTGGTTAGTTGGGTTCGGCCCTTTTTATTGTGGTTGGAGTATCATATGATGTATATTTGTTGGCCCTAGCCTTCTTCGACTTTTGGTACCCCTATTGAATGCTACATTCTTGACCTTTGCTTTTTGGTTCAATTGAATCAAGTCTAGTTAGACGCATAGACAGAGCCCCTCACGAGTCTAGTTTGCTTGTTGTGTGCTTGCAACACCTTTTCAGAAAATCCTAACCCTTATAGGACCAGCAGTGCAGTTCTCAAGGTTATCTCAGCTGCCTTAATGACGTAACCCTATGTCCGTGCAACCTGCATTGAGAATAAGGATGCCCTCTTAGCATCTTTGTGCCAGCTCTTTTTAAGGTTAGGATTTCAGATAAGGGCGCAAAGGCCCTCGCACAGTGCACTCGAGCCCAAATTTGAAATCCCACACCCCCCCATTTTTCCTTCTAGCACAAAGGAGCTGTGAAGCGCCCTTTCATCCAGAAGTGTGACCTAGATTTTACGTGTGGTTCAGTTCACCTTTGGCGTGACTGGTCTGGGTTTCTACAGAATCCATGGTCCATCTTCCAGAGGTCAGTGCCTTCACTGTTTCCCTTCTCTATAAATTCAGTCCTCCCTCATTTTTCACCCATTACTATCCTTCCCTCTGACCATCCCTTGCATCTTGGCTTCCCCTCTTCTTCTCCAGCCTTCCCAACATCCTCTAGCCTCTCCAAGTTTGGCCTAGCCACTAGGCTATAAGTGTTAGAGTAGGAAGCCCCAAGAGGCCTCCCTAGGGACCGGTTGTGGTAAAGGTTCATCCTTTCTACCTCTCCTTAGTGTTGTATGCTTCTATTTTTGTATGTGATAGCATGATTATAATTTTTTAGACTTTGTTTCATGTATATATCTGTGTTAGAATTCTTAAAAACTTGGAATCTTCAATTTTTCATGTTTATAAAAATAGTTATCTATTTTTGAATGCAACATGGTCTTCAGTTTGCACTGTTTGGGTACAAAATTCATATCTCATGTTGTAGGTTGCATTTTTGCACGATCATGATATTGTTGTGTTCATAAGAGCTATATCTACAAATTTTATCTGCATGATGTCAACTGATTGTGCATGTAAGAGGATGTATGGTTGCAGAATTGGGAGACAGGTGACAACTTCCCTACTCACATGGACTTAGCCACCCCTTTCCCCAATTTTTACACCCTTTTTGTAAGCTATGCTTGATGTATATCTTTTGTAAATTTTATATCTATGTGTTTTCATGCTCATGTAAAAAACCTTGCAAAGATAAACACCTTAAAGGGTTGAACAAATGCCTAATCGCGTTTTGTGCTTCCTGTGCTATTGATTTGTCCTGCCATGCTCTGAGTTTGTGTACCTTAGTAAACTTGCTAGAAGACCACATTAAAATCTGTAAAAATTATGTATGGCCTCACTAATTACCTACTAGAAATATGTCAATTTTCATCGCAATTAAAAATCATTTAGGTGGTTAGTTTATTCAGACTTCAAGAGTGTGTAGGAACGGACGGTGAATCCCTAGTTCTTTAACTTTGGATATAAAATCTGTAAACCTAGCTAATTTGCAACTTCACCAAGACCTTAGTATGTGTCCTAGTAATATCGCCAACAATTTGGGAGCAATGGCTTATTTGATTTTGCCTTATGAATTTCCCAAGACAAGTAGGTCAAGCCAACTCCACAAATGACCTAGCCAATACCTTCCATTCCTGAGTCTACTTAGGACCAAGTCCTTAGAGTTTGGACTTTAAAACTAATAGGATTCAAGCCCACAGTGTTGGCTAACCCTACCATTTTATCCAGGCCCATTTAGAGTCTCCAAGCTCATGAACGAGATTTAGGAAAATTGTGGCCCAAGCACGATGTTCCCAACACCTTATTCTAACTTTAGTAGGCCTTGTATACTATGTTAGCCAATGGTACATGGTAATTTTTATACCAAACCCTTAGAGTGTCATGGCTTAGTGGTCCAAATCTCAGTCTATTTGGACACTGCTTGGCCAATCCAAAAAATCATCAGTTAAATCTACTCAATAAAAAAATGTTGACCTTTTCTAAGAAGTGTACTTGCAACCTAAACTCTAATTAAGACAACATAATGAGTTTTAACACTTCATTAAGCAAGATAATTTGGTTTATTATATTCTTTTTTGTCATGAATGTGTAACGACCCGGCCATTTGTCACAACATTGTGGGCCTAGCTGGCCAGGTGTTACTCGCAATTAAGCAAATATGTCTAACATTTTTTTTAACAAAAACATATATAAAGATCCCACAGTCTTAGACCGTTTCCCAGTAGCCACACTTATTTCTCAAATAAACAATAAAAGGAGTCCTCATATTTATTTTGCTCCATGCCCTGGTTGTCAATCACCTACTTTCCTATCTGCACACCTGCGGAGGCAATTCCGCGTTAGTGATTACAACACTAAGTAGTATAATAGATAAAATAAATCAAGTACATTCCACTATTTCCTTATGTTTATTTTAATATGCGGTGGAGCGATTCCACTATACTCCAAAACAATGCAGAGGAGGTATCCGCTGTGATCCGCACACCCCGGCCGTAGCCCTTTTGTGGGGAGGCTACCACTACCGTCTCCAGAGCCAGTGCCTCGAACACCCCGGTCGTAGCCTTTTTGTGGGGAAGCTATCACGGCACTCGGGTGATTGCTACGCCCCGTTTGTGGGGAAGCTCTCACTACCAATTCTAGTGCCAGTGCCTCGCACACCCTGGCCGTAGCCTTTTTATGGGGAGGCTATCACTGCACTCAGGTGAATGCTATGTCCCGTTTGTGGGGAAGTTCTCACTGCCAACTCTAGTGCCAGTGCCTCACACACCCCGGCCGTAGCCTTTTTATGGGGAGGCTATCACTACACTCAGGTGAATGCTACGCCCCGTTTGTGGGAAGCTCTCACTGCCAACTCTAGTGCCAGTGCCTCACACACCCCGGCCGTAGCCTTTTTATGGGGAGGCTATCACTGCACTCTAGTGCAATGGAGGAATCGTTGTGCCTCGCTCACCCCGGCCGTAGCCTTTTTATGGGGCGGCTATCACTACTCCAAAACAATGTCGATGCATTACACAATTTACGCACATAATACGACCCCGTGTCGGACTGAGTCAATTCTTTAACCCCGGCTGCACTCGGTGCATGGTGGTAGAATCTGGGCTCAGGCCGACCTAGGCTACCAACAAAGAAAGTACAATGTTCTACCTATTATACGTACCTGACTTGTGATTTAGTCTGACTGTGACCTGTGAACTCTAATCTGAATGAGGGCATAGAATTTTACATTAGTATAATTTTATTTTGCATGAACCTACATGCAACTTACATGACTAATATACTATCAATTTTGAATGATGTAATTAGTTCATGTTAGTCTTCATTCCTTATTAAATTTTCAGCAATTCTAATGATAATTAATTATTAACATGTCCATTTACAAAACAACTAAGCAATCGACAAGAACCCCATGCATAAGACGCTGGAGATCTAGCAACTTGGCAGGGCGTCTTCAACAAACCTTGCATGCAAGAATCCTAATGGAAACAAATAAGATGAGGGATGAAATACTCACACAGTAATGGGGAGGTTGCCTGGGACGGAGATGAGGGATGAAATACTCCCTCCTCCTCATATATATACACTTCAACCATTCCCTCCATTAAATTCACATACCCCATCATCCATTGGTATTTCCTAGGTTCAACGAGCCCCTTCATTAAATTCTCACACCCCATCATCCATTGGTATTTCCTAGGTTCAACGACCCCTTCATTAAATTCTCACACCCCATCATCCATTCATGAATAGGTATTTTCTAGGTGACCTTAAGTCGAACCATGACCGGTCGACTTGATAACCAACCATGTTGGTTCATCTATATTTATTTCATAATATTTAGGTTCGAGTCTTGTAATAAAAATCTTGGTTTTTACAATCTCCCCAACTTATAAATATTTCGTCCCCGAAATATTATAAGAGCAAGATGATAAGCATGATTAATTATATCTTCGGGATCTCAGGCTGCTCCTGTTGTTGCTTCAGGGGCTGACGACACTCATTTTGCAAGTGTCCCGTCTTTCCGCAATTGTAGCACCGACGGAGCTCACTGCATAACCCTGAATGCATCTTGTTGCAATTTTTACATAGTCGATACGAAATCTCCTGAAACTTCCTTTTGCGGTTCCCATCGACATTCCTTTGATAGTTCTGCTGCTGGTGTTCTGCAGACCTGTTTTTGCTACTACCCTAGTTGGCATTCTTATGTTGCATAGTAGCCTTCCCTTGTTTCTGTGCACGGACATAGTCGTACACCAACTCATGAGTAGTGGTTGCCTCAATCACTTTGGTTATAGTGCCTCTTGGCGCCGTAGCAACCCTACTCCTCAATTTGGGCTTCAACCCCCAGAAAAATTTGTTTGCTCTGGCCCGGGCAGTTGCCAGACTCCCAGATGCAAATCTCTCCAATTGCAAGAAATTTTTGCATACTCTCGGACTGAATCATCCCTTTGAGTTAGAGTGGCAAATTCAAGTGCTTTCTTCTGGACAACAAACTCAAGGAAAATATTGTCCATTGAAAGCTGTTACAAATTCTGCCCAAAGAATGGACGAAATCTCCCGTTGATGGAACACAGTCTTCTCCATGGATTTCCACCAATAGGATGCTTCCTCCTGAAGCATGCATGTCGCCAACCTCACTTGATGGCGATAAGGCACAGAGAGAGCTCTAAATGCTTTCTCAGTAATGTCCAACTAGCTCTCCGCCTTCATTGGATCAGTCCCACCAATGAATACCTCAGCTCCGTTCCTCCGGAATTTCTCTACAATGTATCGATCACTGTCGTCCCCAACTGGCAGTACCACTTGTCGGACTACCGGTGGCACTGGGTTTGGAAGTTCCTCTCGCTCGCCCGGGTCAACTATCCCTACCCGCTCTTGGGCGCTCCACTGGTCCCCATTTGGGATACTACTAGGACCCGCAGCCGAATTTGGAGCTCCATTCCCTGTTACCAATCCCGGTAATCGCTGCGCTATGTTCTGAATCACAGAACTGGTATTATCTGAAACCTGCGCAAGTCCCTGTATGGCCATCAAAATTTGGCCTAACACACTCTCCACGTTCGTGTCCGACTGCGCAGCTTGGCTCGACTTCCTTCGGGTGCCTACCATCTAAAATTTATTCCGTTATGGTTCATTAAAAAGTTTTTTTTCAATGATTACTTCGGTTTGTTAGTGAGTTCACTAATTCCCTAATGACATACCCCATTGGAGAAAGATAAATATTGGACTCTTCAACAAGGTACTTGAGTCATAACGATGTGAGCTTTTGGGAAACCAAGCTCTGATACCACCTGTAACGACCTGGCCATTTGTCACAACATTGTGGGCCTACCTGGCTAGGTGTTACTCACAATTAAGCAAATATGTCTAACATTTTTTTTAACAAAAACATATATAAAGATCCCACAGCCTTAGACCGTTTCCCAGTAGCCACACTTATTTCTCAAATAAATAATAAAAGGAGTCCCCATATTTATTTTGCTCCATGCCCTGGTTGTCAATCACCTACTTTCGTATCTGCACACCTGCAGAGGCAATTCCGCGTTAGTGATTACAACACTAAGTAGTATAATAGATAAAACAAATCAAGTACATTCCACTATTTCCTTATGTTTATTTTAATATGCGGTGGAGCGATTCCGCTATACTCCAAAACAATGCGGAGGAGGTATCCGCTGTGATCCGCACACCCCGGCCGTAGCCCTTTTGTGGGGAGGCTACCACTACCGTCTCCAGTGCCAGTGCCTCGCACACCCCGGCCGTAGCCTTTTTGTGGGGAAGCTATCACTGCACTCAGGTGATTGCTACACCTCATTTGTGGGGAAGCTCTCACTACCAATTCTAGTGCCAGTGCCTCGCACACCCCGGCCGTAGCCTTTTTATGGGGAGGCTATCCTTGCACTCAGGTGAATGCTACGCCCCGTTTGTGGGGAATCTCTCACTGCCAACTCTAGTGCCAGTGCCTCACACACCCTGGCCGTAGCCTTTTTATGGGGAGGCTATCACTGCACTCAGGTGAATGCTACGCCCTGTTTGTGGGGAAGCTCTCACTGCCAACTCTAGTGCCAGTGCCTCACACACCCCGGCCGTAGCCTTTTTATGGGGAGGCTATCACTGCACTCTAGTGCGATGGAGGAATCGATGTGCCTCGCTCACCCCGGCCGTAGCCTTTTTATGGGGTGGCTATCACTACTCCAAAACAATGTCGATGCATTACACAATTTACGCACATAATACGACCCCGTGTCGGACTGAGTCAATTCTTTGACCCCGGTTGCACTCGGTGCATGGTGGTCGAATCTGGGCTCAGGCCGACCTAGGCTACCAACAAGGAAAGTACGATGTTCTACCTATTATACGTACCTGACTTGTGATTTCGTCTGACTGTGACCTGTGAACCCTAATCTGAATGAGGGCATAAAATTATACATTAGTATAATTTTATTTTGCATGAACCTACATGCAACTTACATGACTAATATACTATCAATTTTAAATGATGTAATTAGTTCATGTTAGTCTTCATTCCTTATTAAATTTTCAGCAATTCTGATGATAATTAATTATTAACATGTCCATTTACAAAACAACTAAGCAATCGACAAGAACCCCATGCATAAGACGCTGGAGATCTAGCAACTTGGCAGGGCGTCTTCAACAAACCTTGCATGCAAGAATCCTAATGGAAACAAATAAGATGAGGGATGAAATACTCACACAGTAATGGGGAGGTCGCCTGGGACGGAGATGAGGGATGAAATACTCCCTCCTCCTCCATATATATACACTTCAACCATTCCCTCCATTAAATTCTCATACCCCATCATCCATTGGTATTTCCTAGGTTCAACGAGCCCCTTCATTAAATTCTCACACCCCATCATCCATTGGTATTTCCTAGGTTCAACGACCCCTTCATTAAATTCTCACACCCCATCATCCATTCATGAATAGGTATTTTCTAGGTGACCTTAAGTCGAACCATGACCGGTCGACTTGATAACCAACCATGTTGGTTCATCTATATTTATTTCATAATATTTAGGTTCGAGTCTTGTAATAAAAATCATGGTTTTTACTGAATGTGTTTAGACCTCACCTCATTTTGTATGTCGATGTAATCCAATTTTTATTCGGGTTTCATATCTTAATAAATTACGCGGGTTGAGCTTGTCAACGTAGGGTGCAAAGGTCCATTCATCCCTGTCCGTTGGACTTCTTTTTCTTCCCATCCACTTAGCTCATGTATGTGTCGAGTTTAACTCCGGTTTAGTTGTAGAGCGATCTTGGTGCCATTTTATCGGATCCTTCCAATGTCAGGCCATCTAGCCGAGTTTTTTGTTAGTTAATGAAAATTCAAGGTTGAGATGCTTTGATGGTTTTCAAAAGCTAAGATCCAAAAATCTTATTATGCAAACCCCTGCCAAAGCTTAATATATCTAGGTCTCAATTTTATGAATATGAAAGATCTGTGCAAGTAGTATGAATTGCACTAATACTCTTTTATGTCTTAAAGTAGTGCAATGTAAGAGGGTACTATATAACACAATGCATTCAAAAATTTGTGGTACAAATTCAACAATGTTCATTTGTCATCTGAGTACCATGAAAGGTGTCATATGAAGGATATGAGGGCATGGGCTTTCTATATAATTATGATTTTTGCCGAGCATGTGAGCCGATATGTTTAGTTTAATTTAATCTTCCTTATAGACTTATGAGGCTTTTCATAAGTTTTTATTTGGTTACACTTGTGTGTGCGTGCAAAGAAATGTGGTTTGGAGGAGGGTATAGGTCATGCGGTGTGAAGAGTTCACGTGAACACCAAGTGTTAGGGTTTGATGCCTTAACATTCAATAATGCCTCTTTGTTTTAAATTTACCTTGTGTGGGTATGTGGAACAGGTAACCACAACCAAGTGTTTACATAATTACAGGATCATCAACATTAAACAATTAAGTTACCTAATCCAATCATTAAAACTAAGTATAAGAACTAGATCATGCATCTATATCTTTCAAGTTCAACCTCTTAGTTGCATTGGATGTATTGCCTTTATATACCTCAAAGTGATCGTTGCATATGAAAGTCACCCTTTTAGTTGCAAGGGAGTTGTTGTCTTTCTTGTGGCTCGGAGTGTTCATTCAAAAGCTGTCCTATATAGTATAATTCAGCATCCATTGTATGATATCCGGTATGGTGTCCGTCTTAAGCCTCCTTGAGGATTGAGATCCGCTTCTATAAAGTTGGTACAAAGGTAGTTAAACAAATAGTTTTCCAAATTACAATATTAAGGATCGATCCATTCTCGAGCCGAGTTGGGGTATTACAATGAGAGTGAAACATCTATTCCTTGATATTGAGGAAAAGTGCTTGATTGTTTGCTTGCCTATAAAGTGTGCATGTGGATTACTCCCAGGCTCTAGGGAAGAGCTCGGAGAGGTGTAGGCACATTGGTTTTAAGGAAAGTTGGCGAAGGTGTTTGTTCCCTTGGTTGTAAGGAGAGCCGGTGGAGGAGGAGACTTCTTAGCACAAATCAGAGACATTGAAGAAGCGGGTCATTGGCTCTTGGTGTAAAACATGTGACCTGAGTCAGAGTTTTATAGTCAGAACAGATTGTTTTGACACCTATTTTCAGTTAAGTCAATTTCAGAACACGCGTACTAAGCAAAAACCGGTCGTCTGTATGATCCATGAGGTCATGTGTACCCAAGTATATGATAATAACGTCATAAGAGAGTAGCATAATGAGTTATTAGAATATATGAGAATATGTCCAAAATTTTTTTTTATTTATTTGACCGTAGAATTAGATTTATGCCACAAGTGGAGGTTACTGTACCTAGGGCAATTTATTAAACCAACCAAAGTCGGTGAAATGGCAAAGGCATTGGTTAAACTACAACATTTTTACCACGTTAGGATGGGTTATTTATCAGTTTTAGGTGAGTTAATAGATCAAGAACAAGTTATTTTATTCTATTGGGCATATTTTATATTTTTTGTATTTTATCATATTTACTTTATATTTATTTAGAATTTATCTTGTAATATTGACTCAAGTCAGGAGCGAGTAAAGTTTTAATTATGAAACTGCCCCTGACACCTCCTTCTTCTCCCCTGATCAATCTTCTCCTCCTCCAAACGCCGCCCAACCCGTTTTTCTTCTTGACCTCCACCGGCAACCTCCTCAGTGCCTCCGGTCACTGGAACCACCCCAGTGACCACACCTCGCCGATGCTGCCCTCACCCCCGCCTCCTTTTCCCCCTTCCCTTCTGCCCTTTCTCTCCTAGTTCTCCTCACGGTTTACCAGCCGCCGCCTTGCATGTGTCACCGCCGGCCACCAACTCCCGCGACAACCTCTGGAAACCGTCCCTCTCTTTCCCCACTCTTTCCCAAGCCTAGACCACCACATGCACGGCGACCACAGGTGACCCAAGACCGCCACTTGCATGTACAGTCGCTGGCCTTCCACACCACTGACACCCTCGCCGCCAACCGGAGATCCTTACATGGCCAACTCCTACCCTGACCAGACCACTTACCTCCCACCCATGGCGTCCTCTGCCGTAGTCGGGGCTGTTTTGAGCCACAGCCACCGCCGCCGCCACGAGCTATGCTGGCGGCCGAGCACTCTGGCCCGGTCATCTCTTTTGGCCAGCTCCTCCCCACCAAGCTAGCATCCTCCTCATCCCTCATCCTTCACAGCAGCACCACGTCTGTAGTCATTGATTTGTGGAGTTTTAGACGGCCGGTGGCCACCATTGCCGCCGGCTAGTCATAGGACGGCTGTAGTAGGCCCAGCCAGGCCTCCTCACGTCCTAGCCACATGCCCCAGTCCTAGCCCAGCCAAGTCCTTCCTCGGCCGAACCATAGCCATGCTGACGGCAATCGCGACGGTTGCTGCCGTCACCATTGTCACCATTTTTTGAACCGACACTAGGTATAGAATTTTATCCAATTAATTTGATTTTACTTCATGATTATGGATAGTATCACATGATTAAATTATAATAATTGATATGTATTACATCGAAGTAGAGAAGATATGAAGTTAGGCATTAATTTTTACTAATGGTGTAATTGTATTGATGGTTGGCCGAGATGAATAAAAATGAGTTGTTTATGGAAATGCTGTAAGAGATAGCATTGGGCAATTTAAAATGGCAATTGGAGATTGAATTGTGCTAAGGTGTTGATGACCATAATTGATTACAAATGCTATGATTAAAGTATAATTAAAACCCAAGATTTCCTTTATTAGGGTAATATGTGAATTAGTGATTAATAGGAATATAATGTTGAACACAACTTGTTACGTATAGCATTAGAGTATGGATAGAATTATGGATTATGTTATTATGAATTAGAATGATGAAATGATGAATTCATGATCTAGATTGATGTTACCCAGTAAGTTAATAGATTGTAATTTGAATGGATGATAATGGTGAATTAGGATTAGACATTTCAATGTGATTTGAATAGTTTATCATAACTGACTTGATAGGGATTGAATGCCCTAGTTAAGGATTTTTGTCATGATGTGTTGATGGAATTATACATGAACATAAATCAGGAATTGAACATGATTTGATAATTTAGGAATCAGTTAGTAGTTATCGAGCATGAATTGAGAATTAATGAAGCACTTAATAGTTATCGAGGAATTATTAGATTATATAGCAACAACAATAGTTATTTCAAAATTTCACTTGTTTTGTAATATGTCTTCTATTCGACTATCTGTAATTGCATATGTTTAGTTGTGATCTTTGTTTGACTGATTATAATTTTATTTAGTTCTTCATCGCATTCATGCATCACATGATTAAAATAGGCTTTAGTATTTAGTTATGATGTATAGGTATGAAGTAGGAGCTCGCCGCCTAGGTGAAAATACACTAGAAACTTCTGCCAGGTCCATTCAAGACTCATCCCTATTTTATGCTCTATTCCATCATACGTTTGTTGTATTACTTGGAGGATGGGTTAAGTAGCATTTTATCGGATCCCACTTAACCCGGGATATTAATCAACCAATTTTCTGGATTAATAACCCTCAAGGATGACATCCCTCGAGTATGTTTTCGAAAATAAAATCCACCACAAGTTGCCTGCGAGCCTATTATACAAATCCCTTTCTAAGGCCATATATATATATATATATATATATATATATATATATAATTTCATCGCGAGACAAGAGATGGGAAAACTAACTCACACGTACCATGAGCGAGTGAACGTTCTAGCCAAAGCGGGTTCTTGATTAGTAAGTGTTTCATTCCCGAGAGTCCTGGCAACATCGTATTTTAGTTCCTCACACCCAGAGATCTTGGAGGTTTATGGGTAGTATTAAGTATAGTGCACATCCGGACTTGTGGTTTAAAGGGTACTAAAGACAACTGCCTCAGAGTACTCGGCCTTCGTGCTCAAGGCCAGGAGAATTATGGAGGAAAGGAGAGGGCCTAGGATATATTAGTAGTCCCGAGGGATAAAAAAATAAAATGAGAAAATGACGAGAGAAGCTTTAGCAGAGTAGTTAGTTCGGGATGTTATTGGGTTTACAGCTTGGTGACTCTCTAGTAGGTGCCCTTCAGAGAGTTTTGGTGAACTGTATGAATGTTTTTCTTCCTATGAGAGTTAGCTCCCATGGCCAGTTTGTTATAGTTATATTTTGGACTCATAAGACTCGTTACTAACTTGTTTTTATAATATACATATGATGACTATGAGTTGGATGAGCCATCCTGGATGGAGAAGCAATGATGTCCCTTGCACACACATGTTAGATGAGATGGGAAAATCGACTTGCATGTACCATGAGTAGGTGCATGTGCTCATCAAAGCGGGCTCTGAATTAGTGAGTGGGTTGTTCACTTACCAAGGGATCCTAACAACTCCGCATTTGAGTTTCACACACCCGAAGAATGTGGAAATTTACGGGTACTGTTATGTATAGCGCACGTTCGGACTTGTGGTTCAAAGGGTACTAAAGGCGACTGCCTCAGAGTACTCAGCCTTCGTGCTCAAGGCCAGGAGAATTATGGAGGAAAGGAGAGGGCTTATGATATATTTGTAGACCCAATGGACGAGAAAATAAATTGAGCAATTGCAGAGCAAGACATTAGTAGAGCAATCAATTCGGGATGCGACTAGGTTTGCAGCCTGGTGGCTCCTCAATAGGTGCCCTTTAGAGAGTTATGGTGAAGTATATGAATATTTTTCTTCATATGAGAGTTAGCTCTCATAGCCAGTTTACTATAGTTATATTTTGGACCAGTAACACTCTTTAATGATGTGTTTTTATAATATATGTAGGTGATGGCTATGAGTTGGATGTGCTAGCCTAGATTGAGGATCAATGTTGTCTCTTGCGCACACATGTGAGATGATAGAATGTTTAATATTTGTTTATGATATCATTATATTGAGCATGATGTGATGAAATGTGAGATGTGATATTTGCTTTGGTAGGAGATTTTTTTAATGATGACATGTTAATATATATATTTTAGTAAAAATATTGAGAAATTGAATATGTACAGCAAGTGGTTAATGACCCAGATATGATGGGAAATGTGAATAGAATGCATAGGCAAGTCGAGATGTAGATTAAGAGTGATTTATACAATAGATTAAAATTCTGTATGAATGAAATGTCTGATTTATAGACATGTATTTATATATATTGTTTTGGCAGGGTGGCCCCTAATTGCACTTTTAGGAGAGACTCTATCTCTTTTATTTTAGAAATTTTTATTATTTTATCGAAATTATTTTGTTTTGTGAATTGGTTGACATGTCATCAATATTGTAGCATGTTAGGGTTCTATGCATTCATCCATGCATAGCAATTAGTATCTTCATCTTAAGACACCGAGAGTAGATCCACATGAGTTGGGTTCGGGTTAGCCAACCTAACTGGGAACCGTGACTTCCAATTCAGTTCCCACGCATTAACAAGATTTGGGGTGTTACAGTTTTTGGTACTAGAGCCATTCTCAGATGATTAAGATGTAAGACACTGTTATAGGTGATGTCTGTGTCAAAGACTGCTCCGAGTCAAGCTAGCAGGTATGTTTCTATCCATTTTCTTTACATGGAGATTTTTTTCATAAGTTAGTTGCATAACAATGTATTCAGGGCTTGATCATAAATATGTCAAATTGGCCTTAGTTGAGCTAACGGGTCATTTCTATGGTTTTTTATCATGATATTAGACTATTTGCTCAGTTAGATGTGAGCAATGCATGTGCTAGTACTAGCAGAGGTAGGATGGGAAGATCCCATCTTATATCAAATTTAGATGTCAGCAAGAATTTGATAGGAAAGTCACGATAGGTTTAGTGACCCACCGATTCTTTCCATTGCATAGGAGATTTGGATGAGTCAGGGTGTCCACATGTTCAGTCAGCAGAGGTTGAATAGGATGTTGATCAGGTGTCCTTCTTTTGTATGTCACCATATTAGTGCTACTTCTGTGGGACATGGTATACATTGTGGGAAGGAGTTTAAAAAAGAAAAAGGAAAAAAATAATAAAAAAAGAAAAAAGGGGCAATAAGAAGGAGCTTGAAGTATGGAGATACTGGCAAATTCATTGGCACATGAGATGGATCACCGAGTGCCATAGACAAATCCCTAAGGATGAAGGCTATGACTATGCCAATGGAACCACAAAAGTACTTGGAGCATAGACGAGAGTTTGGGCTGATGACTTGAGATGAACCACTTCCAGTAGATAATAATGAATGAGGATGAGTAGTGAGGTGGGTCAACAGTCCAATGGGTACTTCACCGCCTCCCCCTCTTCCACTAGTTTACTGAATAGCATTTTTGGCTTCTCTTTGCCAGACAAAGGCCTCTATATGACAAGGAAAAGATCAAGACTACCATTGCTTATGAGATCAAATATTTAATAGGATTCCACCAGAGATAAAGCACCAGATAAGTGGTTGCCATTTGATGGCTACTCAACATTGATAAAAGTAGTCACTCCAGATTTTAGGAGATCAGTGTGGATTCTGCAGAGGTTCATCATCGTACGTGTCACCACCATGATCCAGGCCTCTCCAAATCAGACACACATTGTTGAACAACCTGAGCCGAGTTGTTATCAGCCACTTCTAGGGAGACTGATACATGAAGGAAGAAATGTTAGACAATAGTGGATTTATGATGTATATGATCAAGATCAGATCCTCACCACCTGGATAGCACAACTTCCAACTAAGTTACACAACCACCGACCGAGTTGCACAACTGCCCTTCGAGATGTACTACAACTGACCAAAGATGCACTACCACTGTCCGTATATTGCTCAACCACTGAGTGAATATGCACTACCACCGTCTGTGTTTTGTTCAACCACCGACTAAGTGGAGTAGGTAGACCTTAAGCCATGGCCAATATTGCCTCACCCCACATGAGGACAACTACTTGGAGGATTTTGAGCCTTGCCTGGCAACCGCATATCACAACTTTTGGAGCTGAGTAGGGTCAAAGGTTGAGGAGCAAGATATAGCTATAGTGGCATCAATAGAACAGAAGAGAGCTAGGAAAACTAAGATTATTCTGATCAAATGGCATAGGATTCATCTTCACCAGCTCTCTTGCAGCCATTGTCTTGACCAAACACCCTTGGATTAGATGTATAACCCTATTAAACACTGTTAGTGATAGTCTCATAGTGATGTGTATGGACAGAGTTAGAAAACATGATAGTATGACCTCTAGATAGGATAACCACAGTGATCAGATTGTTCAAACAACATGATAGTACATCCAGGGCCACAACCAACAGACACAGATTAGATGGTTAGTAGATGGTCACACACGCAGTTTAACCTACATAGCGATTGGCCAGCCAGCGAGAAGAGTTTGACTTGTATTAGAGTATTGGGCATAGATAGAGGGTTAGTGAGGAGATTTCTTTCAGAGAGATAGTGATTTCCTTGTGCTTCACTAACACAATTAAGTCCTTACCTTGAGATATAGGATTGAGCCTTGCCCTGAGTATAGAGGTCCCTTCATGTCACTAATTAGCCCTTACAGTGCTAGTAGGTGTTTCCAGACCAATCTTATGATGACGATTTCACCCTAGTTTGAGAACGATGCAGACAAGGACTTCAGATAGAACAGACCATGCCGGCTAGATAGAGTGAAACCAATGTATGCTCATCTTGATTATAGCCTTACTTAAGAGTCTACCATAGCGGTAGTAGTCAGGTGAGTCTAGATTAGTGCTACAAATTGGTATGGGATGGTAGGTCACACATCACTGAAGAGTGGACGAAACACGTGTCAAACCTCACTATGAGTTCCCATAGACTTGAGGGAAGATAGTAGTTCTTTGAGTTGTTTAAACCCTGCCTGTTTAGAAGTATGTGACTAGTACGGTATTACAAAACACGTGTCTACTATTAGCTAATTAAAATAGAGCCACTTAGGAGTCTGTTTCTAAAATTCGTCATTCGTTAACTGTTCTACAGACTGATCACATTTCGCATAGTAAATTATGGTAATCTTAGAGACAAGTCCATAGACCTACCGATATTTTGGCCACCTAGTACGCTACACATAGATTTCATCTCCCATGTCACTTGCATGATACCTTGACTTTATCATAGATTAGAGTGACATACCTACGTAGTATGTTTTTCTTAGCCTAATGGATTTCCCCAATTTACTTGATATCAGATCCCACAGGTGAGGATGAGATATCACCTATTGAGAGTTCTTGAGCTGTGTGACCAGACTTTCACATGATTCAGTCACCCCTCCTATAACCTAGAGATGTCAGACGATGTAGAGTTATCAGTTGAGAATTTTCACCCCCAGTATATCAATTCTACTATCAGTTTATCTAGATGATTGAGATGAGCAGATATTGACCACAGAACATGCCACGGACTAGATGCAATTTCGTAGTTCCATGTATAGTAGGTTTTCATACTCCTCGGGGCACGTTGTACATGTAGAGGTCTTGTCACTTCCATTCCATCATAGAGAGCTCCCTTCAGCAGCAGTTAGTGGTTGTATATGCAATAGTTAGTAGTCACTATAGCCATAGTATGCAGTAGAGTCGTAGGAGCGATTCTTGTTCTCTTCTAGAATAGAGTGAGATACTTGACTCAGGATTAAGTCAACTAGGACCCGGTGAGTAGTCCAATTCCTTATACAAGGACACCTTAGAATTGGATCTAGACTAGCAACAATGAACCGTGTAGCTCATTAGCCTACACACATGTACCTAGCAGGAGACTCATAGCACACCTTAGGATGGTTGGACCTAGAATAGAGTTTCTTGAGAGTACATGTAGTTGACCTCTCACATCAATGAGGATCAGAGAGACGTGGGTAGATATTAGCAGGTAGGCCTTACCCTCGATGTAGTTTTCTTAGATATAGCTCAGACTAGCACCTTGCAATACTCTAGAGTATCTGTTTGACCAACCCAACAGGCACTTAGGGGTGACCTAGATTTTTCTCAAAGTTAGTAGTAGGGATCATAATCGAAGAGAATGATGTTGGTAATGTTAGAATAGGTAGAAACAATTTAGAATTGGGAATGTTTGATATTGACAGCATCACTAGCAGAACTTGCCATGTCAACGCAACTACAGTGAGTGAGGATGTACATGCTTTTGAAGCACTAGATGCTACAATTGATGTGTATCCAGCTTCTAGGTTCTAGTTTCCTTGACTTAAAATTTTGAGGACGGAATTTTTATAAGGAGGGAAGGTTTTAAAACCAGTGATGCGAGTTAGGGTTTTATATTCAAAATCGATCGGTTTGACTACTATTTCCAGTCTAGTAAATTTTAGAACATTCGTACTGAGCCGAGTCCGGTCATGTGCATGAGCCATGAGGGTCATGTGTACCCAAATATATATTGATAATGTCATAACACCAGAATGAGTTATCAGCATATAAAAGAGTATGCCCAGATATTTTATTATTATTTATTAGACTATAGAATTAGATTTAGGTTATTATCACATTAGGACGTGTTATTTATTAGTTTTAGGTGGTTTAATAGGTCTAGAATATGTTATTTTATTTTATTGAGAATATTTTATATTTTTTAATATTTTAGCATATCATTTTATATTTAATTAGAATTTATTTTGTAATATTGACTCGAGTTGAGAGCGAGTAAAGTTTTAATGATGAAACTAGTCCTGGCACCACCTTCTTCTCCCCCAATTGATCTTCTCCTCCAAATGCTACCCATCCTATTTTTCTTCCCGACCCCCGCCGGCGACCTCCTCAGCGTCTCCAAACATCGGCACCACCCCGGCAACAACACCTCACCATCGCTGCCCTCACCGCCGCCTCCTTTCCCCCTTCCTCTTCTACTCTTTCTCTCCCGGTTCTCCTCACGGTTTAACATCGCCGCCGCCTTGCTGGTACCACCGCCAGCCAACACCTCCAGCAACCCTCCATAGACCCTTTCCCCTCTTTCCCCACTCTTTCCCAGGCCTAGACCACCACATGCATGGCGACCCCAGATGTTCCAAGGCCGCCACGTGCATGTACTGTTGCTGGTTGTTAGTGCCACCGACGGCCATTTGTGCCCCACCGCCACCCTCGCTGTCGGCTGGAGATCCTTACACGGCCAACCCCTCCCCCGACCAGACCACTTACAACCCTCCCACAGCCTCCTCTGCCCTAGCCGGGTCTGTTTTGAGCCAGCATCTCTCTCCGGCCAGCTCTTCCCCGCCAAGCTAGCCTCCTCCTCGCCCCTCATCCCTCACAGTAGTACCAGTTTGTAGTCACTGATTTGCAGTGTTTCAGCCGGCGACCGGCCACAGTCACCGCTGGCTAGTCGTAGGCTGGCCAGAGCAGCTCTGTCAGACCTCGTCACGTCCTAGCCACATACTCAAGTCCTAGCCCAGTCGAGTCTTTCCTCGGCCGAACCACAACCATGTAGACATTAGGAATAGAATTTGATCTGATTGATTTGATTTTAGTTCATGACTATAAATAGCATGGCATGATTAAATTATGATAATTGATATGCATTGCATCGAAGTATAGAAGATATGAAGGTAGGTATTAATATTTATGAAGGTAGGTATTAATTTTTAATGTGATTTGAATAGTTTAATCATAACTGACTCAATAGGGATTGAATGCCCTAGTTAAGGATTTTTTTCATGATGTGTTGATGGAATTATACATGAGCATAAATTAGGAATTGAACATGAATTGAGAATTTTGGAAGTAGTTAGTAGTTATCCAGCATGAATTGAGAATTCATGAAGCACTTAATAGTTATCGAGGAATTATCAAATTATATAGCAACAATAGTCATTTCAAAATTTCACTTGTCTTGTGATATGTTCTTTGTTTAACTGACTGTGATTTTATATAGTTATTCAACGCATTAATGCATCATATGATAAAAATGGGCTTTAGTATTTAGTTTTGATGTGTAGGTATGGAGTAGGAGCTCACCGACTAGGCTCAAAAACACGCTCGGAACTTTTGCTAGGTTCGTTTAGGACTCATTCTTGTTTTACACTATATTCTATCATATGTTTGTTGTATTACTTGTAGGACAGGTTAAGTGATGATTTATCGGATCCCACTTAACTTGAGCCATTTAATCTACAAGTTTTCCAGATTAATAACCTTCAAGATGAAATCCCTCGAGTATGTTTTCGAAAACAAAATCCACCACAAGTTGCCTTTTAGGCCTATTATATAGATCCTTTCCCAGGCATATATGTATGTATATATATATATATATATATATATAATATAATTTTATCTCATTTCATTGAGATGAGAGATGAGAAAATTGACTCGCACGTACCAATCAAAGAGGGCTCTGGATTATGAGGGGTTGTTCCATTCTGAGGGATCTTAATAACTCTGTATTTACTTCCTCACACTCGAAGATCATGGAGGTTTACAGGTACTGTTGTGTATAGTGCACATCCGGACTTGTGGTTTAAAAGGTACTAAATGCTACTACCTTAAAGTATTTGGCCTTCGTGCACAAAGCCAGAAGAATTATTGAAGAAAGGAGAGAGCCTAGGATATATTGGTAGTCACAAGGGACCAACAAATAAAATGAGAAAATGTCGAGCGTGGCATCAACAAAGCAGTTAGTTAGGGATGCTACCGGATCTACAGCCTAGTGCCTCCTTAGTAAGTGCCTTGTAGAGAGTTCTAGTAAATTATATGAATGCTTTTCTTTGTACGATCGTGGCATCAGCAAAGCAATTATATGAATGTTTTTCTTCGTTACTAACGTGTTTGTATATATATATATATATATATAGGTGATGGTTATTAGTTGGATGTGCCAGCCTGGACGGAGGAGCAATGATATCTCTTGCACACACATGTGAGATGATAGATCGTTTAATATTTGTTTATGATGTTATTATATTAAAAATGATGTGATGAAACGTGAGATGTGATATCTGCTTCAGTAGAAGATTTTTTTAATGATGATATGTTAATATATATGTTTTAGTAAATATATTGAGAATTCAATATGCACAACAAGTGGGTCAAGACTAGGGGTGGGCGCGGACGTCCGAATTGGTCCGTCCGTCCAAAGTCCGAAGCATGTCCGACCGAATTTGACCGACCGAATTAAAACAAACCAAACATGGACATTTCTTTGTCCGACCGAATGACCGACCGAATGTCCGATATTTTACATCAATAATATAATATTTTCAACATTTGTAAGGCTAATATTATAGTTTATAAAAATTTTAAAATGTAATATACAGTAAATTAATTAAGTTCATACATAAAATTGATATTTAATATCTTAAATAACAAAAAATGACATACATAAGATAAAAGTCACTCTTATTATAAGCCAGAAATACTTGAGAGTTAAGACCCAACAATCTCCTGTGTGAAATGGCATAAAAAGATGACAAGTAAAGCCAATGATGCAACATTCAAAATTTCAATTATATCGCCAATAGTATATGATGTTTGTTCTGCAAGAAAGCATCTGTTCTCATACAGATGTGAGTGAACAGTTAATCAGGTGTGCTGGTTTCATTCGTTAATAAGCACCAACGTCTCAGGTAACGAAACATTTCGAAGAAAAAGCAGATTCGAAAACTACAACTTTAAACAAGCTAAAGTTTGGTATAGAAAAGAACAAGGCAGATTTTATAAATTAATCTCAACAACAGTTTCACCATCCTTCAATCTTTGTATCCCTCAACAGAAAATAATCTTTGAAATTTGGTATTCTCCAGCAATTATCAAAATACTAAGTAGCAAGGGAAGCAAAGAGATAACATCTTAAGTAGGATACACACATTTAGAATGTGTTCAATATGATCTGCTCACAGTACTGCCATTGTGCTTGTCAACATTCAGCATAATTAGTTGAAAATGTAAGAGTTTACATAGTGAGAAACAACTTAAACGAATTACCATTCTTAATTTCATCAATAAGGTCATCCCCACCAACAATGTCAGCTCCAGCAAGAAACCAGCTAATAAAGTCACACAAACACAATAATCCCCTGAAAAAGCCAAAACCCATTTTCAAATGTCAAAATTAAGCATTACTAATAACTAGTACTAATGATAATAGACAGACACAAATTTCCCACAGATCACACAAGTGAATTAACACACTCAATTACAACAAGACAAGCAACTACTCCTATAGCAAAACAACCAGCTAACACATGCAAACAAACACATGAGCAAGCTCAATCAAAGTCAACAAGACACAACAGAGGAAAGAAACACAGACCTGTGAGATCCCTCAACTTAGTCCCACATCTAATACCTACTGGGAGAAGATCCTGTTTATAAGTGGGAATGGACTAGAGATCTTTAACTTCCGGGGTACCCATTTTAAAGAAATGACTTAGCCCATTACGTTACACTTTGGGCTGGGTCGTTACAAATGGTATCTGAGCCGACTTGGTTCCGTGTTAGATGGTGGGATGGACTAGGGATGTTGGCTATGCTGCCGGTCACGGGCCAAAAAAGGTCGTGGGCTGGGGATAGCAACGGGCCAAGACTAGAAACGTTGGCTAGGCTGCCGGTCACGGGCCAGAAAGGACGTGGGCTGGGGCTAGCAACGGGCTAAGAATAGGCATTTCGGGGACGACGGGCCAGAAAGTACGTGGCCTGGGGCTAGCAACGGGCCAAGAATAGGCATTTCGGGGACAAAATTTCCTAAGGTGGGTGGATTGTGAGATCCCTCAACTTAGTCCCATATCTAATACCTACTAGGAAAAGATCCTGTTTATAAGTGGGAATGGACTAGAGATCTTTAACTTCCGAGGTACCCATTTTAAAGAAATGACTTAACCTCTTACGTTGCACTTTGGGCTGAGTCGTTACAGGACCTCTCCTGGAGAGCTTAGAGGTAGAGAAGGCATTAGCGGTGATTATAGACATGAAGATGTTGGAATATTATCTTCATCAACATAATCATCAATATCTTCCCATTCTTCTATATTCATTGTTCCAAATAAATTTGATGATGAACTTTGTTGTTTCCCTATAAGTAAAAAATATAGTAAGAAAAATATATATGTAAAAAAGTACATCAAAAATAGAAAATGAATAGATATAAAATATGGATTACCTTCATATTCACTCCTCAACCAATTTTGTGCACATATCAAAGCTTCAAGTGTTTTTGGGCTCAACCTATTCCTAGTTGAGCTAATTGTTTGTTCTCCAATACTAAATGCAAATTCGGAGGCGACAGTTGACATAGGAATGGCTAAAACATCTTGAGCAAATTTTCCCAAAATAGGATGTTTTACTATGTTCAATCTCCACCATGACAATATATCAAATTGCTCACCTACTCCATCCACAAAAGGAATAGTTGGTTCATCAAAATAATTCTCTAAATCAGTTCGTGTTGGCTCCTTTAATGAACATTCCATAATCAACTTACTTACTCCTTGCAATCTCTTACTTAAGCCTCCAATAGGACGAACATTTGATGAACTTTCAATTTCAATACTGGGCTTATTTGACATACATCTAACTCTAGTTTTCATAACACTTGAATAAACATTATACATGTTTGTCAAATATTGTTTCACTTTTGTGATCATATTGTCTCCTTCTTCCTTGTAAATCGTGTGAAAATAGTACACAACAAAAGTAATTTTTGATCTAGGGTCCAAAATCAAAGCAACTGCCAATAACATATTTGCTTCTTTCCAATATTTATCAAACTTTTTAAACATTGCATTTCCCATTGATGACATCAAATATGATTCACTACTACACCATTCCATCAATTGAAGCTTGAGCTCACAAATCATGTTCAAAAAAATATTTGATGTAGGATACTTAGTACTGGAAAAATTTCGGTTAACTCATAAAATGGAGCCAAACATTCATGTGTCACTCTTAAATCTTCCCATTCATCCTCAAAAGGACATATAAAATTCACATCAAAGCAACTAAAACGTTCAAAAACATCTTTGAAATCTAAAGCCACACCGATCATTTTGTAAGTAGAATTCCACCTAGTTTTCACATCAAGCACTAAAGAATGATTAGGTACATTCAATTGACTTGCATATTTGTAGAAACAATCACTCTTTATAGTTGAACCTTTAATATATTTCACACATTCACGAACCTTCTCTATAGACTTAGCAGTCTCATTCAACCCATCTTGAACAATTAAGTTCAAAACATGAGCACAACATCTCACGTGAAAACAATCACCTGCAAAATTTGAACTTCTACTTGAGAAAAAGACTTCATTTCTTTGGTCGCTCTATCATTTGCACTTGCATTATCAAATGCAACCGTAAAAACCTTTTTATCAAGTTGCCACTCACAAATTTTACTAATAAGACACTTGGCTATGCATTCTCCAGTATGCCGACTTTCAACTTTGGCAAAATTTAATCTATATTTTTTGCAATTTCCAATTTTCATTAATAAAATGAGCTGTCAAAACAATATAAGCAATATTCTGTGAAGATGTCCAAATATCACTGGTAAAACTAATTTGACTCTTAACTTTTTCCAAAATGTTAAACACATTTTTTCTCCTTTTCATAAATTCCAAGACAATCTCTTGTAATTGTTCTCCTAGAAACCATCACAAATTATGGTTGCAAGTTACTAACCCACCTTCTAAATCCTTCATGTTCCACAATTGAAAACGAATACTCATGCAAGATAATTGCCTCAGCCAACTCTAATCTACTCCTTCCTTGATCAAATTTCCAAACTTCTATTTTATTGTCTCCATCCTTTTTCACTCTCATCTTGAAAATTTGTTGTCCAATATCACCACTTATATTTTTTATCCTTTTTCATTTTAAAATTAGGGCATTTCCCTTCAACATGCCTCCATAAATGAGTAGTTCCATAACTTCCGGCTCCCTCAAACTTCTTTTCACAATAACAACAAATAGCAAGTATTCCATTCTTCTCATATTTCCTATCAAAATAGGCCCATACACCGGATGCCATTTTCCTTTTTTTGATAATGCACCATCTAGAGATTCTCTTTCTTTAGCAATCAATTTTTTGTTATCTTTTCCATCTCCACTTTGTTCATTTACATTTAGTAATGAACTTGCATGATCCATCTGTGAAAAAAATCAAATTATAAATATAAAATGTCATAACTAATGTAAATCAATTCTATTTATAAAAGTAGTATCAACAAATATTATTAATTAACACTTTGACAGTACCTATTCCTTTCAAGATGCAAACTTCCTTCACCAAACAATTGCACAAGTATAAATAATCTAACTTTATAAATAATCTAACTTTATAAAATAATAAGAATTAATCCTAGATATAAAATAACTAAACTTAGGATAAATCAAGAAATATACGCGCGGCGGCAACGAGCGGCTGTTTGGCGGAGGCAGGTGGCGTCGCGGCGGTAGTCTGGTGGCGGAGGCAGGGCAGATGAGGCAGGCAGTGGCGGATGTTTACACGGTGTACAGAGGGTGGCAGTCCGGCGGAGGTAGACAGCGGCGGAGGCTGGAGCGGCGGACGCAGAGCAGCAGAGGTAGGCGACAACGGAATTTTTGTGATAGAATTTTTCAAATTAGGGTTTATTTTGTGATTATGATTCTTATTTTGGACATATTTTTAAATTAGGGTAGTTGGAATTTTTTAAAAACTAATTAATTTGATTATGTTTGAAATTTTATTATAATTGTTGTTGAATGTTTATTGTTTATTGTTGTTCATATATAAGATTTAAAATAATGATTATGATAGTATTATTAACATAATTTCATTTTATTTATTAAAATTTATTGTTTCAATTAGTAATTAAATTTAATTATTATTTTGTGATGATTGAAAATATATGTGTAAAGTAATAATTGAATTAATATGATGAGACCCTGCTTTAACTTGACATTTGAATTTTCATAACTCTTAAGTTACAATTGAATTCTCTAAGCTAGTGAATTCAAATTAGTGCTTTGTTAAAGTCAATTAGTCTAGCCTACAGTTGAGCACTATGATTTCATAAGAAAGTACATTTATTACTATTTTTGTTAACTCGATTAGTTTTGAATTGTGTTGAGCACTATGATTTCATAATTAACTTTTAATTTGTCATAGTTTTATTTCACAATTGTAAAAACCATAATTTTATTACAAGACTCGAACCTAAATACCAGGAAATAAATATAGATGAACCGATATGGTTGGTTATCAAGTCGACCGGTCATGGTTCGACTTAAGGTCACCTAGAAAATACCTATTCATGAATGGATGATGGGGTGTGAGAATTTAATTAAGGGGCTCGTTGAACTTAGGAAATACCAATGGATGATGGGGTATGAGAATTTAATGGAGGGAATGGTTGAAGTGTATATATATGCAGGAGGAGGGAGTATTTCATCCCTCATCTCCGTCCTAGGCGACCTCCCCATTACTGTATTAGGGTTCACGGGTCATAGTCAGTCGAAATCACAAGTCAGGTACGTATAATAGGTAGAACATCGTACTTTCCTTGTTGGTAACCTAGGTCGGCCTGAGCCCATATTCGACCACCATGCACCGAGTGCAACCGGGGTCAAAGAATTGACTCAGTCCGACACGGGGTCGTATTATGTGCGTAAATTGTGTAATACATCGACATTGTTTTGGAGTAGTGATAGCCGCCACATAAAAAGGCTACAGCTGGGGTGAGCGAGGCACAACGATTTCTCCATTGCACTGGAGTGCAATGATAGCCTCCCCATAAAAAGGCTATGGCCAGGGTGTGTGAGGCACTGGCACTAGAATTGGCAGTGAGAGCTTCCCCACAAACGGGGCGTAGCATTCACCTGAGTGCAGTGATAGCCTCCCCATAAAAGGCTACGGCCGGGGTGTGTGAGGCACTGGCACTAGAGTTGGCAGTGAGAGCTTCCCCACAAATGGGGCGTAGCATTCACCTGAGTATAGTGATAGCCTCCCCATAAAAAGGCTACAGCCGGGGTGTGCAAGGCACTGGCACTAGAATTGGTAGTGAGAGCTTCCCCACAAACGGGGCTTAGCAATCACCCGAGTGCAGTGATAGCTTCCCCACAAAAAGGCTACGGCCGGGGTGTGTGAGGCACTGGCATTGGAGACGGTAGTGGTAGTCTCCCCACAAAAGGGCTACGGCCGGGGTGTGCGGATCACAGCGGATACCTCCTCCGCATTGTTTTGGAGTATAGCGGAATCGCTCCACCGCATATTAAAATAAACATAAGGAAATAGTGGAATGTACTTGATTTGTTTTATCTATTATACTACTTAGTGTTGTAATCACTAACGCGGAATTGCCTCCGCAGGTGTGCAGATACGAAATTAGGTGATTGACAACCAGGGCATGGAGCAAAATAAATATGAGGACTCCTTTTTTATTTATTTGAGAAATAAGTGTGGCTACTGGGAAATGGTCTAAGACTGTAAGATCTTTATATATGTTTTTGTTATAAAAAAATGTTAGACATATTTGCTTAATTGTGAGTAACATCTAGCCAGCTTGGCCCACAATGTTGTGACAAATGGCTGGGTCGTTACAGTTCAAGTGCAATTGATCAGGATAATTTAGGGTTTAGGGAGGTGGTATTTGCTATCGTTGGTCCACATTTTGAGGCTCCTCATCAATCAGCACACCACCATGACTCTACTGATTGTGACTTCCATGACACCAAATGGCTCACTGCCAGCTTACCCAGCTTCTTGGCAAGAGAGACCAAAGACTGAGGGAAGAGGCTCAGAGTAGAGATGATCGACTTGTCCAGCCAATTACTACTCCTCTGGATGTTCGGATGCTTTGCCATGTAATGACCATATGTAGAGAACAGTGTCATGACCCTTTTGATTATGACCATGATGTATATGCCCCCTTGTGATCCTCCCACCCCTCCCTTGATATAGATATAGCTATGGGTTTTTTGTATTAAACATTTAATTTATTTTTCATGTATGTCATTGAATACTTTATAGTAATTTAGATTTAACATTTATTCTATGTTTTTTATATAATTTGTCAACATATCTATTATTTATAATCTTTTGTTATTTAACAGGTTATTTAAAATGAAAAATAACAATTATTTTAAAAATTTTGGGTTATTTTGTGATTGATTTGTGTCCACTTTACGACCACAACTGCAACTGGAACTTGTCGCAAAGATTTAGCAACCGGAAAAAAACCAAAGTTGAAATTGAATTTGAGACCAACAACCTGGTAATAAATAATTTGTGATCAGGCTTGCAATCGCAAATACAGTCACTAATTTAGAAACCGAACTAAAATGGGCTTGTCTGATTGCCCTTTTGAAACCGGCTTTCTTTTTGGTCACAAATTTAATCTACAACCCTAGCTACTGCATTCAGATTATGCAGTTGCGAATTTATCAGCAGCCCCATTTATGTTGTGGTCATTTAAGAACGATTTTCTACTAGTGTTTTAATTTTTTGCCATTGCAAAATCTAATTTTATTTATTTAGCCTTAATGTTAATATAAGGGAAAATATATATTTTAGCCTTTAAAGCAGACATCGTAGACCAAAAAAACTAGTTAAAGAATACAAGAGCTTGAATTCATTACGATGAATATTATTCTAAATACATATTTTCTTCAAAGCGATAATCAGAAGCAATAATTGGATAGTTTTACAAAATAGAAGAAAAAGAAGGCAATATAAAATTAAATGGTTCTACAAAGTAGAAAAAATGAGCAATGAGAACTTGAAGAGTTTTTAGCATTTCAAACTGTTGGATGCTGGAAATGGATTTCTCATTCGCACTCTTTGTGGGCTCCATTTGAATAACATCAGTTGCATCATGTAATGAATTGATACTCTTATCCATTAGTGATTGTATGAAAGGGTACATCAATAATATTTGCATCCTTTGAGGAAGCCTATCATAACCTCATCTTAGTCTCGTCTCTAATACCTAAGGGGATAAGATACGATTTATTAATGAGAATGGACTATAGATCTTTAACTTCGGTTACCACTTGCGGAGAGATGACTTAGGTCCATTAGTTTAGACTTTTGGCCTGGTCATTACAGATGATATCAGAGCAACCTGGCGGGTTGGAGTAGGGACGTTGCCTAGGCTGTTGGTCATGGGCTAAAGAAGGACATGGGCGAGGGCTAGCGACAGGTCATGTGTTTGAATTTTGGGAACATAATTTTTTAAGGTGGGTGGATTGTTATAACCCCAACTTAGTCCCATCTCTAATTCCAATTGGGGATTTCACAATTACCAATTCATAAATGTGGTCCAAATCTTGAGTTGGTCACCTTTCAAACCATATATGTGGGGCTAGATGGAGCCGTATATTTATGTCATGGAGGCTAAGTATGCTTGTTACACAATAGATGACACGAGGACTATGTGAGCATGTCAAGTGGTTTCAAAGTGTCTATGAGGTATATACATCATTTTACCTGGATAAAAGATTTACGATTAGGATATAACTAGACCGAAATTGTCTAGTGTTAGTGTATGTGTTGAGGTGTGTGGGTTAGTTCTACACTTTCTAAATGCATGAGATTTAGCAGATGTAAAGCTTGCACCAAATTACCGTAGGTTGAACTCATATCCATTAATTTGATTTAGCTAGTTTTGGCGTTCGTGATAGTTTGTATCTCATTTAGCACCCTCTTGTCCCTCATTTTATGTATATTTGATCTTATCCGTACTTTGAGCTAATTTTATCCACTTTTGACCAAGTTGCCTTTCTTTTAACCCTCTCTTTAACTCATTTATCCACATTAGGGGATTAAATAATTTTTAAGTCCAATATCACCCATGTTTCATCCTCCCACTTCTCCTAAACCTCCCACCTCTGCCAAATCTGTTTTCCTCATCTATTGAACCATATTTTTGATGTGACAACAACTTCAAACTCTCGAAGTGAAAACATGAAAGATCAAGCAACCACTTGAAGAAATTTAAATTTGATGATCAAAGTAAGTATTGAAGTATAGAGGACTTTGGTTACACTTCGGCCAAAGCTTTGGCAACCTAAGAGATGAGGTACGGGACCAAAGAAGAAGAGGAATCAACCTTCGACTGACCTTCGGTCAGTGGTTGGGCAGCCAAAGTTCTTGGGCTTGGTCAGAAGCTATACAACGTCAGATTTCAGTAAACGTTCAGTCAAGGGTTCGGCAACCAAAGAAGGTGTAACAACCTTAGGGCTGGCCTGACAAAAGAATAATTGAGGTTGATGAAACTTTGGCAGACCTTCGGTGTCAAGTTTGGCAACCAAAAATGGCATGGCTAGGCTAAGTGAATAAATGGACAGAAGTTCAGTCCATCGTTTGACAGCCAAACATTAGAAAAAAATTGTTAAAACTAGTCGTCCGAAAAAGCTAATTAGGGTTATTTGATCCACAATGACTTTTGAAAAAAGGTTAGAAACATATAAATAGAACCTTGGGGAGTATGTTTTAAACACCTTTTGTTATTGAATGAACCCCTAGACTCTCTACGATCAATTTGGAAAGCTCAAGCATGTATTAAAATTGGCTTTACCTATTAGCTTGTATTCCTAGGCTTTGTTGTGTAATTCAAGTAGAGGCACTTGTGTGAGGCATTGCTCAAGGGTATGAATTGTAACTTCCAAGGTGTTGGGAGTGTGTGTGAAGCACTTGGCCTATAGAAGGAGGGTATTTGCTTAAAAAACTGCCTTGGCTAAAATCGTGAGCTTGTGAAGAAAGTGCGGCTTGTAAATGGTTGCTTCAAGGGTGTTTGCAGCTATTTAGCTAGAATCCTTTGCACTTGGTGCTTGATAAGAAAGGCTTATTGGGGGCTCTTAGGGTATCAAGAGTGCAAGCTTCCTTGACACTTGTTGGGTGATTATGAAGGAAACCTAACTTGCTGGTTGTAGGTGTAAAAGTTGGTTGTCATATTAAGCTAGGAAGACCTATCTAACCACAGGACTTGTTGGGATAGAAAATAGGAGTGCTAGTTGGGAACCTCTTTAAAATCTCTTGTGTCTCCCATCTTCCCTTCTCTATTTAGTGTGCTGGATGTAATATGATTCACTTGTTTTCTCACATCACTTAGCTCCCTTGTGTTTGATTTGTTCGCTTTAGGGAGCTAAGCGAATCAAGGTCAAGGTCACCTTGCTATTTGTTTGGTTTGACAAGTTCACCAGCACAAACCGATTTATGAAATTGAACTTGTGTCATTTCACAGACCACCTAATCTAATTGGATTTGATATATTGCTTATTGTCTTGCCTCTATGTTTCTTGAACTTATTGGTTATCTATCATTATGCTTTAATTGTTTCCACTTTAGTTGTCTACTTGCAATCATTATAAAGGTGTAAGTATTGTGGGGATTTAACTCTTTTGCTAAGTGTTTGTAATTAATTCTCTCCCACATTAGATGGCTTCAATTGTTATAAAATTTTGGCTTGGAACAAGATTGACAACTTCAAGACAAAGCAAATCAAAGGGCTCTCAACCACAGACCACCATACTTGAATAGATCCAACTATAATTATTGGAGGACTAGAATGAGAATTTTTTCTCCTTTAATAATTTTGAAGTTTGGCAAATTATTCTAAATGGTCGTCAAGACTCACTTCTAAATAAGGACTCTTGGAGTGAGCAAAGAAGAAGGCTCACACTACCAATGCCGAGGCAATGAATTCCCTCTTTTGTGCCTTAAGTGAAACATAATTCAATAAGGTATCTCTATGCCAATCAATACAAGAGATTTGACAACTCCTTAAGGATACCCACAAGGGGACATCGGGACATCTCAAGTAAAAATATTCAAGATTAGCTTCTTCACTCATAACTATGAGGTGCTTAATGTGGAGGAAAATAGGACTATGAAGACAATGTATAGCCGATTGAATGATATTGTCATAGGTCTCAGGAGTCATGGAAATCTGATTAGGAAGGCGGAGCTCAACTCCAAGCTACTACTCTCTCTTCCTAAGGAATGGCGCTCCAAGGTTACGACAATTGAAGAAGCCAAGAACCTTGCCACCATGACCATAGAGGAGCTTCTAGAAGCACTCATCACCCATTAGAACACTTTGCGAATCGATAGGGAAGAGGTGGAGATCAAAGTGTTTTTAAGCAGATGAGGACATAAATGTTTTTCTATAAAATATAATTTAATGAGTTAATGTTTTTCTATGCTTGTTTGTGAAAAGATTGAATGTATAGAGGAACTCATTTTTTAAAATTAGTCTATACTATGATATCAGTGATTTAACTTAAATAGTTGTGGATATATAAGAGCTTATGTTGGAAACGTGACATCTATGTATAAGTGAATAATTGAGATTTAGGGTTGAGGACGTATAAGAACTCATGTCCAAAAATCAGTCCTATATACATAAATAGATGGTAAAATAAATGGTTGTTTATTTTTTTGATGATAACTACTTATTGTTAAGTTATTATTATATTGAGATATTTTATGTTAATGACCTCAATGTCTAAATTTACTTGTGATTAACTGTATTTTCTTATTATTGTTTACCTAAATAAGTCAGTAGAGGGCTCAACACATATTTTGGTATTAAGCGAACAATTTATATTGCTCGCAGGTAGTGGAGATTCATACTAAGTGACGAGATGCAGAAATCAACATTTAGAGTTTTTTATTATATGTTTTATTTGCATTATTTGTTGGACATGCTTATATTTATAGGAAAGATTGCATATAGTGGACTTCTTTGTTGATTTGGTATATTGGATTTAGATATATTATTTATGATCATGGACTTATTGTTAGTATATATTGTGGCTATTGACAATGATTGATGCGTTTATATTTTATATGCTCTGTACTCATGATACACCTCTATTGTTTATTTATTATTTTAGTAATAGTCCGACCCTTGAATTAGTATTAATTTGAAAAGGGGCAAGTTGTTACATTACCCTTCCTTAAATTAGGGAATTCTACGACACCATGGTGAAGGTGAATGAGGGATACTACACAGACCAAGGTGGATAGGCAAGAGTTTCATCTTCGATCGGGGCACATTGCACAACTCCATGTCATGCTGGATGATGGTAGCAAGACATACTTCAACAATGTACAACTAGAGCATCTCTTATCTGAGTTTGTGAAGAGGAAGGAACTTGATGGCACTGTGGTTAGCATGGGAACTACGCTCACAAACTTCACGAGGGCTTGAGATCTAACTAGGATGGCACTGTGTTTTGGCAAGTGATTGGAATAAACATTTTTCCACCAGTTGGACATCATAGTGAACTCTCATCATACGTTGTCTACACCGTGTGGAGGATCCTCTCTGGAAGAAGGATCAACTTGTCGTGCCACATCCTCAACCATATATGGAGATGTCAAAACCAAATGAGAACTTGCCTACCTTATGGGAAACTCCTCATAGCCCCCTTCTTCCAAGCGAGATCGTGGACTTCAACTTAATCTACTACAAGTTAAAAAATACAACTTAATCTTCAAAGCGGTAATTGAAATCAATAAATCATATGGTTCAATAAAATAGAAAAAAGGAGGCAATATATAATTAGATAGCTCTCCAAAGTAGAAAAAATGAGCAATCTGAGAACTTGAAAAGATTTATCCAATTCTAACTGTTGGAAATTGCGATCTCATTCATTGTCTCCATTTGAATAACCATAATTGCATCTCTAAATGAATGGACACTCTTATCCATTAGTGGTTGTATAAAAGGTTACATCAATAGTATTTGTGCCCCTTGAGGAAGGCATACAACTATTCACTAGTGGTCAAAATGAATGAGTTTATGTAGGAGAGAGCTAACTACACATTCAACAAATGTAACGACCCGCCATTTTTCACGATATTGTGGGCCTAACTGGCTAGGTGTTACTCAAAAGTAAAGTAATTATGTCAAACATTTTTTATAAATAATAACATATATAAAGATCCCACAGTTTTGGACCGTTTCCCAGCAGCCACACTTATTTCTCAATTAAATAAAAAAAGAAGTCCTCATATTTATTTTGCTCCATACTCTAGATGTCAATCACCTAATCTCGTATCTGCACACCTGCGGAGGCAATTCCGCGTTAGTGATTACAACACTAAGTAGTATAATAGATAAAACAAAACAAGTACATTTTGACTATTTCCTTATGTTTATTATAATATGCGGTGGAGCGATTCCGCTATCTCAAAACAATGCGAAGGAGGTATCCGCTGTGATCCGCACACCCCGCCGTAGCCTTTTTGTGGGGAGGCTACCACTACTGTCTCCAGTGCCAGTGCCTCTCACATCC